>VZTD01003142.1:1223787-1330086 GCA_013397725.1 Rhagologus leucostigma | reverse complement strand
AAAAAAAAAAAAAAAATCCAGTTAATGGGGGCACCTCCTAAACAAACCAGATATCCCTTTCGCCATGCTGTCCCTGTTGAGAAGAGTATAATTTTACATTAACTACATTGGATAAGTAAGAATTTGTTATGTTCTGACTTTATCCAGGAAATTCCCTTTTAACCCAATTGTCCCTATTAAGCGTGTCAGCTCTTCTTTCAAAAGCTCTGCTGTGCAAAGGCAAATTAGTATATTAATGTGGAAGCACGTAATTTTAAGACAACAAAGATTGGGAAGCCCTTATCCATTTTTTCAGAAAGAATTATTTATTACAAAATATTGCAACAAACTCTGCTTGCTTACAGTTATTTATAAAAATTAAATTTATTTTTGTTCATATTTATTTTTCACTTTTAAACCTTAACAACAGAATGATACTTGCCACTTCCATTTTCTTTAATATAATTTAATTTTGTTCAGAGTTGTTTTAAAGTTTCATTTTCAGATTCTCATCTAAATATTGAAAATCTAACAAAGTACCTCCTAAGACTGATCTACTCTTCTTTGCCCTCTTCTTAAAATTATGCATAACATAAACTTGACAATAGTCAGGTTTAATTCTGAAACACTTTATTTATGTCAGTGTAATTCAAAGCCTAAGGGAAAACAGTTAATCTTATGTACAATTAGTATGTAGCTCTGTTTAGCTGAAGTTCAGTGTATTTCCCTCACAAGTGAGCGTCGGGAAACAGGTCCACTGCTGTCTTCTTAAAACCTATGCGAACTGTTGGCTACTTCAAAGCATCCAGGATGGGCCCTACCCGGGCTCTTGGAAGTTCTCCTGTTTCCAAGGCAGTTGTGTAGTTAGGTATATTAGCCATGGCATGTATTATTTATGCACTGTTTTTAGAGCTGTCAGAGGAAAATCAGTTTTAGGGAAGAAGGGAGCAGTGCTGTTGAAGTGGGGTTTTCACCTTTCACATGCTGTTTGTTTCCCGATCCTATTTCGGTTTTTGAGAGTGCTGTTCTTTGTGGAGGAGATGGTCAGTGCCCCAGAAAAATGGACCCTATGGGTATTGCTGTTCGGTTGCTTTTTGATGGAGATGTTTGGGGAGAAAAGTTAAATAATTTTTAACATGAGCTCATAATCAGTTTGGGCATATGGCACTGTAGGATATATGTGTACAATAATCCTAAAGATGACTGAGTGGTTTAAATATGTGTCCAACTTGTCTGCTTCTTAGCAGTAGATATATAAGATATACATAACATAAATGCATTTTATTAGGGGTGTTTGATGCCTCTGATGTAGTTTGTGCTCTGAACATGGTATTTTGAAATGCGTATTTGTGTGTGAGGAATTGTTAACACATTTTATAATACTATGGTTTGAATTTGTGGGAATTCCATGGTTTTCTGCAATATCACTGCATCATATAAAATGCACACAGTCCTCCTAAATGCAGTGAAGTGTTTATGATGTGATGTTAATCTTCAATTTGGGGCCTAAAAGTTGTTTTCACTCATGTAAGGAGTAGCCAGACCCAAGCTGATTTTAACAGATGATGCATTTCTATCCTAAAATGGGTTTAAAGGGATTCTTTATCATACTGTTCAATCCCAGGTGTGTAGTTTTTTTCCTTCTGCTCCCAACATGGGTGTTCCTGTTTGGTATTTCAGAACCTAGAGTTTCATTTAGCAATTAATGTGCGTGATTCAAGTCACTCCTTCTGTATTTTATGAATTTTTTCCAAATATAGTATTTCTCTGCCTACTGTTGATTGAGCAGAATGGGACTTGCCTACACAAAATTTCTTAGGAAATACAATTTGCACATCCAGATTTCTGAGTACACCCACTCTCCCCATTATTGCAAGGTGTTAATCTAGTTGTATGATGCTGCTTGCACAGATGCATACGTATATACCCTCTTTAAAAATAGGCTGTGTGCCTAAATCCTTATGGAAGAGCAAGGTTTGTATGCTCCCTGAATATTCAGCCCTTGTGGTTACTCCAGCAGAGCTTTTGTGAAGACTCTTCCATATTTTTAGAAGGTGCTTTTAGTAAGCAGTTTAATCCTAAGTAACAATTGAGCTCTTTTGCAGCAAATTTTAATTTAAAACTAATTTTAAAATTACACGTATCCATTTTAACAGTACTTTGGATTTGAGCAGTTCCTTTCCGCAACACCTACCCTGGAGAAAATGTTTTTAATCAGGTTAAAATGGAGGCAAGATAGAAAAAAAAATATTTGCTGTGGCGTGACTGGAGCAGTGCTAATGAGCTCTGCTCTAATACATGAAGGAACATATGGCCCCCATCTGAATACAAACTGGACACAAAGCAGTAATTCAGCTGAGATGTCCTGAATATTGTAAACTGGGTGAATGTGGTTGAAGGTGTTTATAAATGGTGGCTGAATCCCACACACTGACTCACTGCCTTCTAATGTCCGGGGCTCAAGGTGCTGTTTGTAAGAGTATAGAAAATGACCAGTAGAGGGAATTCTTAATTAATGCTAACAAAATAGCAAACTGAAGTGTTATGTTATGAAGAAAAGACTTCTTGTGCTCATGACGCAGCAAGAGACGGATTATGGAGAGGGCGAGTTAGGAGAAGAAAAATCACAGGACAAGCAAATTGAGTATTTACTGGCAAATAATTGCTCTCTTAAGCTGTGGCTCTCTTCCTAAATTCTTGGCATTCCTGAGCACTAGAACCATTTTCAAAAAATGCATCGTTACAGAGTAGATGTAAAAAAACCTCTCAAAGGCTGATGGTGCAGACTTGTGCAGGTAAGAACGTGTGTATTACTGCCTATATTTCTTCTAAAGCTTTAGATTACCATCATTTACAGGATTGCTACTTTTTTCTTTCTCCGATAGAACTGGTGTTTTGGTTTCACAGCTATATTTCGTCTGAAAGTTGGGGAAGTGAGGATAGTCTTTTAGGCAGGCTGCAGCGTGTGCTTTTCTTTCAGCACGGAGGCATCCACGGACAAGGAAACAAAACTAGCTGGGAGAAGTATATGGCCCGGTTATATTTAGTTTAAATGGGTGCTGGCTTTTGTGGAGATGCCTGTAATTAAAAAACTACTAATGTGGGGCAGGAACTTACTGCCCGTATGTGCTGGTATTCCCATGCCGATTTCATTGGAAGAAGGCTTGTGAGATGCTGCAGGGAAGGAACTTTTTGTAAGGGACTCTTAGGGACTGCCTGCATCCCCAGGGCTTCCCTAGGTGTGGCTCCCGAGGGAAATAAAAGATGTTCGGGAACCCACTCTTGTTTGCTCCTGTCTACAGTTTGCCTACCTGTTTCCTACTCTTTTCCCTGCCAAATCTCACCACTTTTAGCCAAGTTTGATGGGTGAAAGTTTCCAAGATACCTGAGCTTCCACGTTTTTTTAAAGTAGACAGCTGTTTTAAGGGGAAAAGTTTTTTTAACAGCCTCTCTGTGGGAGAGGCGGCCTCATAATTATACCCAAAATTATACATCAGATACAAAACTCTGACAGAAATCCATTATAAAAGAGGCTCATTTGACTCTTCTGGAGCTGGCTCAAATTTACAGAGGATTTTATTTTTGTTTGTTCCACATGCGAACTTCATTTTCTAATACTAAAAAAGGGCATGAAGATGTATAGGTGTTTAAGAATACTTTGTCTTAAAATATGACTCTTACTCACATCTTAATCATCAAATAACAAAACTGTAACACTGCCATTTTTCATCAAACCTACAGAATGCTGTTCCTCATTTCTTCTCCCCACTTCATCGTGTGCATTAAAAGTAATGGCTAAAACAATCTCACTTCTCACAAGTAAATGAAAACAGCACATATTCCTGAAGAGCAGACGTGTTCCTTTGATTTTACACGGGGTTTATTTTGATTGTACTGACCACGTTCAGGAGCGGTGAACAAGCTGAACGCTTGATGGATGGGGGCACATATGTGTTGGAGACACAGCTCTGGAAAGCCACACAGAAAGTATCACAGAACCCAGTATCAGATCCTTCAGAAAAAAATGCCAAGTTCCCCATAAAGAGTAATGGTGGTTTAACTTTTAATGCAGGGGTAACTTCTCATTAATAGGTATCAAATTAAAATTGACTTATGTCTTTAAACATGGGCAGTGTTCAGTCCTCATAGTTTATTGTACCGTAATTGTGGATATTCTGTTTATTCAGTATTATGCTAACTATTTCTTATAATTATATTTACTATTATAGAAGCCTTTCTTATTGCAATAATTAGTCCATTTTAAACTGATAAAATCTTGGCCCATCTGGGGATTTGGGTACAGAGTACTGGAAGTTTATTATATAGCATGTGGATGAAAAGTGAAAATCCTTTTACTGGTTTTAGTGTTCTGCCTTTTAATGACTGTCCCCTCTTTTCTTGGGAAGTCAGATTTATTTTATTTTCTCTGTGCAGTTATAATTGTATCACTTCCACTACATTCAGTCTTTTTTGTTTTCTTTGTCATTTTGAAGCTTTCTAAACTTTTCACATATGAAAAGCTCTTGAGGGTTTTAATAAGCCTTTTACTCTCTGAACCTTTTTTGATTCTCCTCTATCCTATTTAAGATGGGGTGATCGGCACTGACTGCAAAACCCAAAGTGATGGCATGACAGCAACTTATATATAACCACGTTATAGTAGTCTCAGAAGTATTTCCTTTGGACTCCCTGTTGTCCAGAGTGAGGCCCTGAACATCCGCACTAAATCCCTCCATTTCCTTTCCTGTGTTGGGTTCTTTGAACTTATCGAGCATGGAGAGATGGAAGCAGTGCAAATTATTTCTTTATTTCTGCTAATGGAAAGGCTAGCTACAGAATCCTATAGAAAGTGGGGGTTTTTGAAGTCAAGAGAGATATCTGTGGAGAAGTATCCTTGTACCTTGTGTGCAGCAAACTGGAAGGATTCCATAAGATAGGGATGGCTGACATGGAAAGGAAGTACAGCTTGTTCTGTGGCTTCTAGACCATCTGCAAGTGACTTGCAAGAGATGAGAGGGTGCCAAATAAAAGCACAATTGTGATATAATGGAAGTATGAATCAGTCGTTGGTCTACTCTTACTGGAAAAAGCATGCAAAGCCCAGGACTGCTCCTTGGGTGGTACTAGGATACTCCATTCCTTTGAAACGTGTGTTTCAAGCCCTAACTCCAGACCAGCAGTCACTTAAAAGTGCCTGAAAAAAAAGCTTTTTTCAGTTTAGATTGTCAAATCTTATATTTTTATTTCTGCAGCTACATAAAGGCATGTTATAGAAATATGTAATACGAGGTCCCTGGGTCACAGTAGAGCATATCAAGTTGACTTTTGCTGGAAGCAAGTGAGTTTTATTCCCATTCCTTTCCTCTCAGTTCAGCCTCCTTCGCCCTTCTTTTGCCTCTTCTTCTTGCCTCTCCCTGCCTTTCACCAGAAATTTTCTTCCTTTGTCCTTCGTCAAAATTCTACCTGGCATGGTATATTTTTCTGGTGTAAATGATCACTTTCAGCATTGAGGTGATAAAACATACTTTATGCCTTCTTGGTTGCCCAAGAGAGAACAAATAGATTTTGAAAAGCAGATGGTTGACTAGAGAGCCCTAAGGTATCGCAGAGCTAACAGGTGCAGCTCCCTATTCAGATTCTGCAAAGCAAAAAAATAAATCCTGTTTCCCAGACAAACCAGAAAAAAAAAGTAAAAAGATGGACTTTGAGAGTCCAAATACGTATATATTTTTAATCGTGTTTATGGTAGGTGATGCAGGGACAGTGTTTATATGCTGGAAGTAGCTATCCCTTGCTAAGAATAAGGCAAACTTCACAGCCGAAGCAGAGTGCTGGAAGGTAGAGACCTGCACTGAATTCCATCATGGCCATTGATGAGCTGAGTGATTTGCAAAACTCTTTTCATGTCTGTTTCCCACACCAAAGCAGGACAGTAGCAGAGGAATAACTAATGTATCCTTCTGCAGATCTTTGCGAGCCCTGTACGGGAAAGACTAAGGAAGGAAAAGTGTATCCTACTGTTGAAATGTCTGATACTGAGTCAACTCAGTGCATGTTCCTGAAATATGCAGAGTAAATTGTTGAATACCTCAAGAAAAACAACACATGTAGGTCATTAACAAAGAAAGAAAAATCATATCATCACCATTACCTGTTTCTAGTCCCATCTGTGCTATCTTACACATTTAATATGGAGTAGACAAAGTATCTAGTCAGTCTTCCAGTGGTGAAGGAGCTGTGTCTGCACTTTTTCATTTCTTCTGCAGCTACTGATAACTTCAGATGTAATTTATACGGGGTTTTGTTCACACTGCCATAAATCCTAATTCAGAATGAAAATGATTGGAGAATATCAATGCTTCATTATTAATAACATCATTAGGCCCTAATTTTGTGATCTTAAGCTTGAGCCATCCAGCTGAAACTCCCTGGTGTGTGCTTACTGAATCCCTGCTGGGAGCGCTTCATTGTTGTAGGTGCTCTTAAGCACGTTTGGTCTTGGGATAACAGGACTATGAAGGGGTGCCGCCTTTCTCTAGAGGTCTGAAGCATTATCCTTGCAGGAGCAAGTAACTTATACAAGCCAACAAAATCAGGTTTTTTGCATTGCTGGAGGTGGAAAAAACAGAGACACTAACTTAGAGCCTTCTAATTTGCGTACGGGAGAATAGGGTATTCTATTTCAGGGCAAAATAAAGGAAGAGGAAATCAGGAGGGTAACTAATCAGAATTTTAGCTAGTAGCAAGAAATGAGGAAAGGGCATGTAATGAACATGGCTCTTTTTGCCCAAGCATTAAATATTAACGTCTTTAAAACCTAGATTGCAAGGAAAGTGTTTCAGTGCGTTTAGTCCAATTAGAAAACAGACTCATAACCATAATCACATTTTAAAATTAATGAATAAAGGAATAAGAAAGTAATATAGATCAATAATCTTATGTAAAAGTTTTTCTGGGAGTTATGGAATCTGGTGCATCATGCTCTCAATTTTTCCATAAAAACATTTTTCCGTTAGTCATCAGGTTGGAGCAAAGTTTATAAAAATTGGAAAAACAAGTCATAAGAGCTAAAACACATTTTGAATGTGAAATAAAAAGATGAATAGGATGGAAAACTTTTTGAGGAGTTGGGAGAAAAGAAGGTAATAGGGAGATTTTTTTCTGCTTTTGTTTAAAAGATAGGGTCTTGCTGAATTAAGTTGTAAGAATACTATAGCCAACTGTGAATATCTGTGATACTGTTTGAGGAAAGATTGCTCTCCTGGTCCTGTTTTCAGGCAAATTGCCTTAGTTGTCTGGTCCTTCTGTTCCACATAATTATCAACTGAGTTGAAGGAGATCTCCCTACAGCTGTGAGTAGTAATGAGGCTTTAGCATTTCTTTGCACATCACTGCTAGGATGTGACCTCTCTCCCTAGAAGGCTCACCTTTTCATTATAAAGGTGTTACTGCTTTTCTGCGTGTCTAAGGCATTACTTAGGTGATACAATCCCTTCTCTGGGCTGATGTAAAAAGTGCAAACAAACAGAAGTTCCAGAGACCTTCTTTAACCTTGGATGTGAAAGGTGGTCAGTGATGGAGGTTTCAGATTATTGGGGCAGGAGTTTTGAAGGAGAGCAAAAGAATGGATACATTTAGGATTGTACTTAGCATATTGCATAAATGGTGCAGGAAATGCAGAGAAATGCCACAAACATCTCCACGCAGGAAGGTGTCAGAGACATACTGACAGCTGCCATTCAAACCTCTGATGACACCTGAAATGTAAATAAATGTAATGCAGTGATGGTGTCCTTTTATAAAGGCACTTGTTCTTTCCATGATGATCTTCCCCCTCACACCAGTTTACCTACTTTCCTGTGATGCAGAATTGATGTGACATTATGAAATCCCAAGAAAAATAGAAATCAGACAAAATGGATGCTTCTACAAAAGGGCAGATTATCCTGTCTTTTTAGAAATAAAGGAAGTGGTGGTGTGAGTCAGTCCTCAGAAAATGATGTTTGAAGTGAGGTGTATAAAAGGTGCAGGGGCACAGAAGCTCAAGTGTTGTGAAGAGGTGATACTGCGTGGCAGATCTGCCTGGTGTTTATGTGCTAGCAGGAGGACAGGTATTGGGGGTAGGAAGGCTTTTTATGATCAAGCAGAGTAGCTCAAAGCAGCACTGGTTTTATGTGTGTAAATGATAGGCAGTGGTGAAACAGAGTACAGCAGAATCCTAAGCCAAGGGATGGTGAGTGGGCAGTTTGTAGGGGAATTTATGCTCTATGCAGCTATGGCTCAGATGATTTGGCTATGCTTTTTCTTTTTCTCACACTTTTACCAATTTATTTTGTATTATGTATCATGCCTATAATTGTTTTCTCTTGTTGTTTCTCTCCTGACATGTTTAATCCCACAACACAGTCTAGTCTTGATGTTTTCCTTCTCCTTCAAAGAGTCCCAAGAGAGAGAAGCAAGGAAGGTAGATGTATTTGACTTTGGAAAATGATTTGATGCCAGTTGCAAAGGAAATAAAATATATCACAGGGGTCTGCTGCGGGGCGTGGAGTGAAAATATTGCTTGTTTGTGACAAAGGATTGCCTTGAAGACTGCTAGAGCTTGATCAGTCTGAAACCCATGTCTCACTGTTTCCACTACAAAGACTTTAATGTTCCTGTTTCTTTTGGAAAAGGACTTCATCTATTTTGAAATAAATCCAAGGCTCCCCAAATGTACTGTTTGCTTTCAGGCCCGGCACACGAGAGCCGTGCATCAGGGTCACATTGCAGAGGGGTCAGGAGAATGTTCATTCTTTGGGTCATGAGCCAGGTTAGCCAAGGAGTCTGCGTGGGACCAGCCCCATGGCAGCAGAGGACTGCAAGGACTTGGAATGTAGGGACATTTGGCCAGCACAGCTGTACTGCAGTGCAGGGCCGTGGCTCTTCCCCAGCCCCGGGGCCCAAGGGATCCTGCACAGGAGGTGCTGTGCTGCACTGGAGCACTGTGCAACCTAGGGCTGCGGTTGGATGAGGAGATCTCAGTGTGAACAAGTGAAACCCAGTAGATCTTTTTTTTTCCAGGGGACTCATCTGTTTTGCATGTAGAAGGCAGGACTTTAGGACCTGTATTATGCATGAAGGCAGAGTAATATTTCTATGATGCTCTCTTGCTTTCAGATCTGGAACTCAGTGCTAATCGTTCCTTCAGTGGATCGCAGACTGGATATGTTCGTTGGAGTTGATCATTACAGAGGCTTAGTACATTAATTCAAGTTCTCAGCTAACAGTGGCTCAATATCCTCCCCAAACTCCCACTGGCTTCCTATCCTGAAGGCATAGCTTTCTGACATGTTTTTTTTTCTTTCCCTAATCCTGAGATATCCCTAATCTCTTCCATCTTCAATCCCCATTTTTCTAGTTGGCAGCAGAGAACTATTTCAGTGCCTACCGTGGAGCTCATTCCCAAGTTACCATTTTTATATTATTAGTTTCACGTAGCGTTAAAATACTGCTACAGTTCTAATATGTAGGAAAAGAGAAAGCGAATTCACCCTCTAAAAGGGAAAACACAGCCTTTAAATTTGGGGTGGCCACCTCTGATGGTGTATCCGTGGTGATGTTTTGAAGTTCAAGGGTTTTTATTTTTGTTTTTCTTTCTTTAGTGTGTTTCTATATTTGCATCAACTGCTGATGCTTTTACATTAGACTTTTTTGTTTAGAAATCTTACAGGTTGTTTGAGGGTTTTTTTTAATTTCTATTCTTCTAATTCAGCTTTTAAAAGAAATTCTAAAAAAACTCTCATGTAAGATGAGCTCAAGTGAGCTGCTGCCAGCTGGTAATTTCTTTGTACTATAAGTGGGCTTTGTGTTTCTAATGGGCTAGCCATTGTGGCCTGAAACAACTTGTATACCAATCCATGAATCCAGAAAAATACAAGTAAAGGTGACAGAGGTGTTTGTACTCCAAGTTACTGATATGAGAAGATGCCTCATTTCTGGGAGACCACCCTCCTCCTCCTTTGTCAGCTTAAAACTGTTGAGTTTTAAGCAAGCTTGGCAGAAGTGGAGAGGCTGCAAGGAGACCTGATTCCTACAGGTTTTTTTAAAATCAGAAATGAGGCAGAGGCAGAAATTAGTCCTGCCTGCAAAGGAGGCTGCAGTGTGCACTCCAGAGACCAATGTGAGTGTTGTCCATCCAGCTGGGCAAGTCATCTTTCCCAGATTGGCCTGGTGCTTCCTCCTCCCGAGCACTTACTGGGTGCCAGCCCCTCAAGTGTGGAAGAGGGAGCTGGAGGAGCTGTGAGTGTTGGCCAGGGTGAAGAGCGAAAGAGCATGGGAGGAAGAAGTGGGAGAGGGCAGTCATAACTGGGAAGACTGGGGATATCATGGCCAGGATGTCACAGAGGGAGAGAACCCAAGTCTAAAGGAAACCGAGCCTCACTGATGCTGTTACTTGTGGGATGACTTTCTTAATTCGCATAACCTCTTGCCTGCCAGCATATGCAGAAGTACTTTAACAAAGAAACATTGTTTTGAGATTAAAGAGGAGTTGGAGGGAAAAAGGCACAAGCTCTGGTCTTCAGATAATACACGCGAACTTGACAAACTGATTGTAATGTCTGTGTCTTGAATTCTTTATCTCCGAGTGAAGAATTAAAATACATGTGTGCTTCAGAGGGGAGCTGAGATACTTCATCCATTTGGAAATTATTTTTCTCCTTTAGGAGACAGATGCTTTACCTTTTCCATGAAAAGTTGTAAATGTTTCAGAAACAATTAATGAAGCTTCCTGACATCCTCTTGGGTGAGGAAATATGATTGCTGTGGGAAAACTGAGGCAAAAATCTGTCATGTGAATATTTTATTTTAATAGTTAATGAACAGGGAAAAAAGAAAGTATTACTGTAAAACACATGAGCAAGATTGTGGAAAACTTTGGCAGAGAAAGGTTCTGAGACAAATTCTGTCTTGATTGGCATCTCTTGAAGGTCAAAGTGTCTACTCAGTGTATAAGGCAGGATTAAATTTGGCTCATGGTGTAAATATAATCAGGAGATTTACCTCTTAGTATACCTAATTTCAAAATGTACATGCTGCATAAGGCAGGCTTGTAGAGCAGAAGTAAATACTTTGGAAAGTGACTACAGGAAAAGATAAACTTCCTTTGGTTTCACAACAGTAGTAGTGCCATGACTTTTTACATGAAAACCACCAACCTCTTCAGTGAATGGCAAAAGAACTCCAGCAAAACGCACCACACCATCTCAAGGCGTTGGTGTTGTGTACAAATTAACAATTCCTATTTAAGGGTTTGGAGATTGAGACACAGAAATGTAGCAGACCACACAGCAAATCAAGTGGCAATAGAGGAAGAAAAAAAATAGATGCCCTGACCTTTTCCTCTCTGTTTAAATCAGAAGATCCATAGTCCTTGGAAGCACGCACATGTCCATAGAGTTCAAGCTGACTTTTTTGCTTTCAGCCTCTGTGTAACGTCAGATGATCCAATTGTTTTGACTCTGTCATCCTAAGATCCAAGTCATTCAATCAGTAATCCTAGGTAGTCTCGCTTCTTTACCAGGACAAGCCTCCCTTTTTTTTTCCTTAATCTCTAGTAGATTTTAGACTGAACACACACCAAGGAACAGTTTGAACGTCATTCACGACATGTTACTGGCAGATTGTAATCGTATGGATATGTGTGTATCAGTATGTATTGAATAGGTAACTGTAGTATCTGTGGCCATCCCTTTCCCCCTTAGACATTTATACTTATATATCAGTTCAGATTGTAAGTACATCTGTTAGTCAAGCATAATATAAATCAAGGAAAAAGTAAAAGAGTCACTTGGTAGGAAGTGAAAAATTCATGATGAGAAGAGACAGAACCACACGTAAGCATCAGATACATACTGACTCTCAATGATTATTTTAGATTTCTATTTGTTTGGGTGGTTTTGCCTTTTTTTTTTTTTTTAGGGCAATCTTCTCAAGAGTCAGCAATTACTTTATATTCATGGAAGTCAGTGAGTGGTTTACCATGCACTTTAGGTGAAAAAGACCGGTACTCCACATTGTGAAAGTCTCACCCCAAAATAAAGTCAGGTTCATATGAAAAAAAAACCTGAACAAGCAAAAAAAACAAAAAAAAACCAACCAACAACTGAGTAACTGATACACACCTTTGCTTTGTGTTCCTGACTCAGATATGGAAAGACAATGAACAGAAATGGGCATTATTTCATATCCAGGGAGAGCTGGTGCTTTCCAGCACACTAGCCTTATTTAAAAATTGCTTGGTTTTTAATTGTCTTGCAGCCCACCTCATCTGTGCACCCAGAAGATTTTCCTCTGGCCTTTTAAAATCTACAAAGTTTTTGGGAATACTAGACAAGAACACACTTCTCTTTCTACTTGCTTATGCAATTCCTAACTGGTAACACAAAAAGAAATAAAAGCTAATTGTGTGAGGTTCTTCTCGGAGAAGAAGGGTGATGAGGGGAACACTTGACTTCTGAGGTCAGAAATCAGAGACTAAGTCCCCGGCGGCGTGACAAGTTTTGGACTGCTCGGTTTCTCTCCCGGGTAAGGGCAACACTCTCCAGGATAGCATTCTCCAATTCTCAAGTTGTCTAGATGCCATATGTGCCTGATCCCTGATTATGCAGTGGGGTTAGTTATGATAACTGAGAGTTATCTTGATTTTACTGTATTTCTGTTGTTCAAAGTGTGTTAAATGGCCGTAGTTTCCTCTAGCACTCAAAATCTGAGTGGTCCCTTTGTTTGTAGAGAGGAAATTCACTGGTGGTGTTCATGACAAATACGTGAACTGCCCACTTTCATTATGGCCATATTGGAGTCTGGATTCTCTAATAACTGTATCATAAGATGAGGAGATCTGGTTACCAACTGGTCTTTAAGCATAAGAAATAGACATTTGCATTCTTTTGGCCCTGAGCTGTAAATCAGGAGGGACAATCCTCACTTTGAATGCCATGCTTATTCTCAGCATGATGTGTGTGGTGAAGAAGGCATTGAAAGAAAGCATTAAGGCTAGGATAACATCAAAGAAAATGCTTCAATTTTTATTCTCCCTTTTATAGTGGATAAATTAAAACAGAATGAAACAGCAGCAAACTTGAAAATAAAAGCAAATGTGTATGTGTGGACTATGACAATTTATTCTGAAAATCAGAGTAAATTCTTCCCCCTCCCAAGCCATTGTTCTGATGATGTAATGCTCTAACAACCTAGTCCTCTACCTTGCTTTCTTCGATGTACCTTCTCAAATTCACTGGCCAGCCTATATGGTGACCGAGATTTTTGATGTCGTCTTGCTCAGTTGGCTTTCAGAGCTACACCAGGTAACTCTGCTGATACTACATTGTGCTTGGAACAGGATTTTAAGGGATGTCGTTTTCTTGCAACAACATTCTCAGCAGGCATTGGAATAAAAAGTTCGAACACACCCCTGCTGAGCACCTAACATGAAGGGATGACTGTAGGAAAATAGGAAGTAGGAGCTTTTCAGGAAGAAGGAGTCTTAAGTAGACAACCTCAGTCTACACCCTCCTTTGAATTAGAAGTCACATGGCACAGTAGCCATTTTATAAAAAAAAAAAAAGGGTCTAATCCATTTTTTCTTCCCCTATGGCTTTGTTCTTTATTTTATTTTACAGTAATTACACCCTGTATGGCAATATCCTGTCTAGCAGGCAAACATTGCTGCGGAATACAATCTCAAGTTCCACTAAACCATTCCCACAGTCCAGACAGGGCTGCCTCCTGCCTTGGGACACACCAAGACAGTCACAACAGTGAATTCCATTCAGCTGAAACTAAGAGACGCTTTTACTATTCGACAAAAATAAATCCAGAGAGAAACTAAGTGAGTTCTCAAGTAGTAGTCAAGGTAAAATATGTGTGTGTGAAAGGAGCGTAAGAGTCAAATCCTACGTGTATAATGTGGAAGCCAGTTGTAATCAACAGCTTACTTTTCACGTGTTCCATGAGGAAGCATTTAATTGTTTTCCTAGCTTTATGAGGGAAGGTGCCTCATGATGCATTTCCCCCCTGCATTCTGCCGCAAGGGGTTTCCCATGGGTCATGTGGCATGGAGGGCCGAAGCAGGTGTCGTGCCACTGAATTGGCACATCGTGCCACTCTGTCTTGGGTGAGTTAGTGATTCTATTTGGGTTTTGTGAGCTGAAAAGAGTAGGAAGGCTTCTGCCATAAACAACTTGTGAAAATTGTTGATATATTAGGGGACAAAGAACATTGATCCTAGTAATACATTTGTCTGAATAAGCACATCAGTATTTGGCACGTTGTTATTAACAACTTTGTGCACTCCTTTTCTTCCTCAAAGACAATGTGCGTGCATACAAATAAACCTACATTTTCAACTTTTATGTCAGTGCATGACTGTAGGGACAGAGGAGAGACATCCAGCTGTACAAATATACTAAATACGTCCTACATTATTTGTGGCAAAATTAGTTTTTTGGACCCTACTGATTAGAACAAGACACATAGTTATTACTGAGGATATCAGCTGTAGGAAAGAAACACTGTCTTGTCTTTATACCACATATCCCATTCTTTTGTCAGCTTACATTATAAATAAATAACAAAGCAATTTGACACATGCCCATTGATTAAAAATAAAAGTTGTCAGAGTGAGAGGAGAAAGACAAAAATATGAATTATTAATAACAATATTAAGCAATGCAAAAAAGATGCTTAACATGCAGGAAAGTCCCTGAAAAGTCACTTAGTGAAGGGGAAAGAAAGGACAGCCATGAAGACCTTCCCTCTACTACTACTGCTTTGTCTTTTCTTTGCTACTTGGGCCCTTGGAGGTCAGGGTGACTATGTGAAAGAGAAGGATGATTCTGTTCATTTGTGTAATCTTGTTTACCTCATCTCTGGTATTTCTAACATGTGCTGCCTGTACGCATGGAAGCATCACATAAGGAATGGAGTTGACTTAAGGTGGTTGTGTTGTGTCATGATTGGGATTGGCCGTTTTATATTACTGAGCAGTCTTCCTGGCAGTGGGTTTGAATGACCAATTGACAGCCCTGGCACATCATTTGGAAAAGCTGAGGTAATTTATACTCTTTCTAAATTCTGTATATCACACATACCTGTGGTTTAATATGCAGATATTAAGGTATACAAAAATGCTAGTAGTAGTTTGTGTTCTGTACTTTGTAATGCTCGAAAGGATAAAACATAAACAGTACCCTAGTAGCTGGCATAATTATGCATTTCTTTTCCCACCTTCTGTCGCTTATTTTGGTTGCAACTATTTAAATGCTTTCATTTATCAGACCAGTTTGAATGGCTGTTGGGTATATTGACCATCCTGGCAATACTTAATTTTCCATCTGTGAAGATCAGATTTCTTTTTTCACTGAAGAGGAAAGGAGGAAAAAGTACACTAGTGAAGAGAAAAAGAGACAATTGCACAGTGTTCACAAAATCTTTAGGAAACTGAAGTTTGCTGAAGAGTGCTCTTGCCCTAAAGCAGGTACAGTGTGTGCTATCACAGCAGAATAGCTAATCAGAAAGTTTTCCTGGTAGCACGAGAAGTCCAATCCTGGTTGAAGTCATGCTGTCTCTAGAGGAGTATTTTATATTAGACTTCCTCGTGGCCAGTCTGAGCATTGTATTATTTGTAGCTGGGGAGATGACATCATCTTAAAAAAAACCCCAAACCTACAGGAGCAGTAAGGCTCCTACTCTGAGCTTGTGATGTTAATGTTTTGAATTAACAAACTGTTAATGAATTCACAACGTGATCTCCCAATTATTGTGTGTTAGTTCTGGAAATCTTCTTTTTATGCATTTTTGGTTCACGTAAGGGCTAAGCACTTGTAGCTTCTCTGGATTTCATTAAATTCCAGAAATGCTCAGAGCTTCTGAAAGCCAGGGTCAAAGGATCTTTTTGCTGGCATTTAGTTACCTGTGGTGCAGGTACCTCCATCCTCATTTGGGCTCCCTTTGCAGTCAGCTGAAAAGTATTAGGCACTCGGAGGTATCATTCTGCCTTGTCACAAAGAAAGGCATATGAAATATTCCCTCATATAAGGGATCACTTCTGTTCATAGGTTGTAAAGTCTGGATGAAGACTATGAGCAGTTCAAAAGTTATCTGAAATTCTTCTATGCGTGTTGTCACAAGCTCAGTTACCAAAATTAGGGAGTTGCCCTAAAACTGTTAGTCTTCACTTATCTGTTTCTGTGTTTACAGTGTGAGCACTGTGCAGGTTTGCAGGTTATGAGAAGATGGACTTCTCTGGATACGTAATTATAATGATACAACTACATATTAGGCCCTAAATGATTTGCATTTACATTTTATGAGCTCTTTTTCGTTTCCACATACGTAATGTGTGAAGATTAGCACTGAGTGGATATGTCTCAGCGTGGGTACCTTACGCTATTCCTGAATTTGGCTGTATGTGAAATTACTGGTCTTAAATATTAATTGATGTAGCCCGACTCCCCTTAGTACTTCTAATCTGCTGTATCTGATCCCCAAGGTTTTGGTGAACATTAATTTGTGCATCAAAAGACTGAATTTAAGTTAATTTCATTGGTTTGAAAAAGTTACACATACCAGTACTTGCTTGACAGAGCTCAAGTACACACCAAACTAAGTGGAAGGGAATGGCTGCTGGGACAGGACTGAGATGATGGAAACAGCTGCCCTTTGTCGCACATACCCAGAACTATAAGCTCTAGTCAGATAAAAACATGTAAAGAGATCCTAGTATATTATGCTACTCTGTGTTGGCACTTAAAGGCAATAATTTCTTAAATTGTTTTTTGTCTACTTGCACCATGTGTAGCCTTATTCTAAAGTCTTGTACAACTGTTTGCAAGGAAATCTTTAGACAGTCAAATTTTTTTTTCCTTTGAAAAGGAGATTCTTAAGATAGGGAGTAGGCTTTAAAATTCAGCAAGGCAGGTTAAGACAACCTTTGATAAGGAATTTTAAAAATCTGGGAGAAAGCACTTTAATAATACCATTATGGTGCTTTTCATCAGCCTTACTGCACCCATGTGCGGTATTTCAGCTCTGTAAACTGAAGCTTATTTATGCTAAATGATTTGCCCAATATCTTATCATGGGTAAGTGGCAGGCCAGAAATGGAACCCAGGAGTCCTAATTTGATTTCTTGTTGAATTCAGAGACAGTATAATGCCCTTGAAAGAAAAACACTCAAGAATTCAAGAGGAGCACTCTGCTTGAGGAGTCTCCCATTTCAATAAATGTGTGGTTATAGCATGTCTGTGCTCCACTGACCGAGGTCCCCGAGGCTGCTTTCAATCCAAACCCACGTCTCCTCTGTGGGTGCCCATTGCTCTACTGGGTCTTTCAGTGCTCTAAACCAAAAGTCTTGTTCTTAATGGCCATACTGGGAAAAATACAGCCATCGAAAAGTGCCACCACTGCCAGCAAAGAAAGCGAGTACGGGTGAAATAAAAAGAAACTGTAGAGTCATAAGTATATAGGCTGCGGTTTGAATGCTTCTACCAATGCTGGGTTTCTTATTTTAGAGTAGTGAAGATGAGACAGCAGATGATATTATTTGTCTTTAAATCCCTGTCTAATCGTATTTACCATCTCTGTGAGAACTTGAATAAATATGGATAAGTCTCTGTGTCTTTAAATTCATATTTGGAAATTTGGCAGTGCATTGTGTGAGCTTTACAGGGAGGTATTTCTGGGTTTTGAGAGAAGCCTCTTCATGTCAGCTTGTCTTCTTGGTAGCTTTCACAGTGTGTGAAGAAGGAAGGTAAGAATTAGGGCAAATAATACCTTTTTCCTGCAGCATCTGGGCAAACATTTGAAATCAGTGGGTTAAATGTGTTGGCTGGTAACAGAGAGTAGTGTAGACTCTGGATCTAGTCTGGAAAATTCAATCACATAATCTTGAAAGGAAAATTCAAGAGTCAGGGGAAATGCAGTCCAACACGATTTGTTCAGTCAGAACTTTGTTTTGTGAATTCTTGTCAGGATTGACCTCAGTGTATTTATAAAACTTAAAAGGGATGTTCTCTCTTAAAATTCCAAATTTTCTGTTGTTCAGAGGGAATTTTGCATACCTTACAGCCAGTTTAATTTACAGAGACAGAGTGTGAATTTCCTCAACTGTGACATAGAGGGCATAAAATGAAGTTTTGCGAGCAGAGTTTTCATTAATGTCTTATTTTATGTTTATCCAGAAAGAGAAGGAATCTGACTTTTTTAACGTGTTTGCTGAGCATAAGAAGTTCTGACAGCGATGAGTAGATGGAAAGGTAGCCATGCACTGTGTGTACAGTAAAGGCTCCAGCGTGGGTGTTTGTTACCACGTGAGATGCTGTAGGATACACCACCTGGCCTTCAGCTGCTTTTCCCAAGAGGCAGTTATCTCTGAAGTGCTGAGTCCTCTCTGCTAGCCGTGTCCAGATGTGATTAAGCCAAAGTGCTTTTCTGATGGCACTTGAAAGCTATGTTTAAGCAAATGCTTTGAGCCCTAAGCCCCAAACTTTTACCTACTTGAAACCACATCTAGGGTATGATTTATTGATGATAATCCTACCATAGAGTATTTTAGGACAAATCCTTTTAAAGCAGCTATTAGATGAAATTTCTGACTCTGTTGAAAGGGTGTATAGTATAAAGAATATTTGATTTCATTAATGCTGATTTGATAACATCAGTCACCCTCTGGCAGTTTAGGTGAGCCCATAGGCCAAAATTTTTACCTTTAAATGCTCCTTCTGTGTGTACCATGTACTGGTGATGTGATGGACACTTAAGAATAATTAGAATACGGTTTAACTGTTCAGTACCTGACAGTATAAAAGCTCTTTCAGCACATTTTGCTGAGTGTTGTGAATATGACTTGAGTTCCCAGACTGGCATGATGAGTTCATGCCTGCTAATCGTAGAAGAGTTTCTTAGGAGTGGAACTGTTTTATTTAACTTCTGTATTAATTGCAATACACATCAAACAAAAGTGAAAAACAGTTTATGTTCATATTACTGAAATCTCTGCAGGATACAAGAGGGAAATATACTATCTTAAATATTAAATATGTATCTTAAATACCTTAAATACTTGCAGTTTGGTAAAATCTGAAGTACAAAGGAAAAATATGTATCATCTGAAGTTACTCAAGGTGTATATCAAATGTTTTAAGCAGTTGGATTAAAATCCTGGGTAGTGCATAGCGTGAGTTGATCTTGTCCTAGTCCATGGGCATTATTTTTTCTAAGCTGGGAACATAAGGTTATGTATCAGCTAATCAGATATGATCAGTCTGATCTGCTAGGTCTTTTTTTTTGAAGACATAATCCTTATTAAAAGCAACACTGTGAAGTTTGAACATTTTTTTCCATTTCAGGCACAGATATTTTTCTGCAACTATTTTTTTGCTGTAAAAACAAGAGTAATATCTTTCACAAACTCTCTTCACAGACCTTATTCTAGCAAAGCTCCCATTGACTTCAGTTTTTTTAACTAAGTAGAAACCAAATCAAAAGGTAGCAAAGTATTTCAGGATTCTGAGCTGTGTTTAGAGGGACTTGAAGGAACAGATTTATTTGGTGGTGAAATCCAAGGAGCTTTTAAATATGGCCAGTCCTGTTTAAACCTTTGCCAGAAACCTATATTTTGTTGACAATCAGCACTGACAGGTTTAGTTTCATGAAACTTCATCCTAGAACCAAGCTTAGAAATTAGCAAGGTCAGTTTATTTTATTCTCCAATTTTTTAATGTTCCACAATGGGCAGTCTCGTTTATTGCCTGTAAGCATAGCACAGAGGGAATGTAAACCTGCCTAATGACCATTCAGTGGAATAAGATACTGTTATCCTGGCAAACTTGGTGTTAATTTAGGAGGTTGCAAGCTGTGCATTTTGTTTCTTTAATGTTTGATATTTCTGCTTTTCATATGCTCTGCCTTGCTAAAGGCAAAGTTCATGATCTCTGCTTCCTCTGACAGATTTATTTTGATTGTGCTCAGTACTTGGTGAATTTGGGGAAGCCATCAATACTTGGTGTTATTACTTGGTGATTTGTCTTCTGGTTAAAACTTGGTTTGGGAGATAGGAAAATGAGGATCGCATCTCCAGCTATCATCCCGGGTCATTAAGTGGACGCCAGCCAACTTATTTCCAGTGCACAGGTGGTGGTAGCATTGATTAATTCATGATCACAAAGTGCTTTGGTCTACTGGCATAAAAAGCAGAATAGAAGTGCAAAGTGTTATTAATGGAATGACTGCTTGACTTACTTAATATATGATGTTAAATATCTTTTGAGGCTAGATACATTATGAGTGTGAGTGACTCGACTGAAAGTAGATATGGTTATTTCTTTAATTGAGAAAAACAGATCCTTACTGAGTGCATCACAGTTTCAGCCCTCATGATAACCTCCTGGTTAGGATTGTGGGTCGATTTGGTTCATCTTACTAACATATGGCCTAGGAACTGGATGCTGGCAGCATCTTCAGAGTTTGGGAAACACATGCAGTCATTTTTTGTGTTGATGGCTGGAATTTCTCTTCCTCTCCTAACTAGGCTTATCCAAGCTTTCAGCTGTGATTTCATTTCAAAAAATAACATCATGCTGCAGGACGTGTATTTCTCCCTTTTCCAGGTGGAAGAAACTTGTAGTTATTTAAGAACTCTGTAAAACATAACATTAATTCTGGTTGTATTTACACTGGGACAAATCTTACCCTGGTTTACCTTAATATGAAATCTACCACTCTGTTACCAAAGCCAGGATTTGGCGTATAAGAGCCCTATCCTGTTTAGTGGGAAGCACTTGCTGGTTGACCACTTTGTGAAGTCATGGATATGTTATGCTATCCAGCTTTTCTCCAGAGCAACGCACAACTACAAGGCTCTTTTTGTGGAATTTCAGTGTTTACGCATGATGTGAAAACCAGAAGGATGTGCACACCTAGATTAATGTTTCACTTTGCTGGCAGTGGTTGCAGTTTTACTGAAAGTGTCATAATAGCTGATGTTTTTCTTAAAGATTGTACTCTTGAAGTAAACAGATAATGTCAAGTTCTTTGTTTTTTGTTTATAAAATAAGTTTCTAGTCCTCATGATTGGAGGGAAGATACTGAATTTATGATCAAAGCATAATACAAAGACTCAGAAATGAAAAAATATAAATATAAAGGCTGGTGCTTCTTTGATTGGTTAATAATATTTTTAAAACTTTAGAATTTTCAGAGGAAAAATGGGGAAAATTCTGAAAGGCAGGAGGGAAACAGCATGAGCTCAGGATCAGCAGTAGTTCATTTGCATTTTGTTTTCAGCTTGGTCTGAGGAATAGTTTAGTGGTCTGAATACTAGCTTTGAAATCCCTGTGCAAGTAGAATCTGTATCTACAGTATCAGCAGCAGGACTAGGAACAAAATTCACACCTTCACACCTCTACAAAGAACAAGTATAGCAGTGAGAATTTATTACATATTTAGCTAGCCATTTAAACAAAGATTACTGAAACTGTTCTGTCTGGTATTACTTATCTGTGTCTTTATTAGCTGACCAAGAAATGCACTTATTCATCATTCGTCTGTGTGATGTTTCTGTGCCTCTGCCTGCTTGCTTGGCTAGATTTCCTCTTCTCTCCCCACTTGTAACTGTTTCGGCAGGGAAAGTACTTCCTAAAGCAAATTTCCAAGGTATTTAATTCCTTAAATTAAGATCATCGCTGTTAGTAAATGTTATGTGCCCATTCACACACTAGTCATTAGAATTGCTATGGGAATTGCTGGGTGGAATTGTAAGTTCTTTATTGTGTGAGAATCAGACTGCATGATACTGAGGGTCTTCCATGACTCCAAGAGCTGTGAAATAGCTTTCAAGACTTTAAATGGATGGTTATGAATAATTTGGCTTTTTTCTCTGTAAATTCCATTACAAAAATAACAATAACAATAAAACTGCAAATAAAATACTTTGTTTGCCTAGAGAATTGTTTAGTTTGTTATTTGGACTGTAGTACTACCCAGTCCCCAAACAGAATTAGGGTCTGTCTCTAATAATTGTTTGGGTAGAAATTAAGAGATTGCCCCTGCTTTAGATCTTCATAATCTGCATCAGAGATTCATACAAATGAGAGGAAACATTGCTATAGGCAAAATGTCAAAGGACATTGTGGTGATTATCCTTTTGTACAGACGGGCCAAGCAATTCTAAATCACATCTGAATTGTATAGAATGTGGTAGGCACAGGACTATTCTGTGGGTGAAACAAAACAGTGTAAATTGNTTTTTTTTTTTTTTGAAGGCTAAAAATTTTAAAGAAGCTATGCTGAAAATTGACTTCCAGATAGAACACTTTTGATTTTTGGCCTCTTTCCACAAAAAAATTCTTTCAGTTTTCAGTAAAAGTGTTTGTCTTTCAAAAACCTCATTCAGCTGCAAATAAAATTTTCATTGATGTTTTCACAAATACATTTCTTTTTTTATCAGTCTTTGTTGGCGAAAAGTTGGAACCTAGTAATAGTGGCCTGTGGGTCATCAGTTTTTGTGACTGCCATGGCTTCAAAACTTGTTGAAAGGAACCTGAAAATGTGTATGACTTCTTAAAGCCAAATGCCAAACCACCCCCATATACTTTTGGAATCTGTTGGGATTCTTACCAGGGTATTCTCCATAGAGTATAATTCAAAACAGCATTGCCTGCAAGAGATTTTAGGTAGAGAGCATCTCCAGAATTTTAAGTCAGTTCCTAACTGTGTTTTGTTGATGGGAGGGAGGATTAGTGTTTTTCTTTGTGAAGTAGTGTTTTTCTTTGTCTTACCTTGATTTTTCTGTTTCTTAAACAGAATGACTACTTGCAGAAGAAAATAAAAAGAGATATCCATTGCTTTTCCCTGCCTTGCTTCCACTTGTAGAAAGTCTCCTTCCTCTAGTGAGTAAATCAGGGCGGGTGCCAGGAGTGCTGCTTCCCCAGCCAGGAGCATAAGGAAACTGTCTGGCTGTACTGAGAAAGTTCTCCCAGCTCTGTGTTTATTGAAGTTGTGAGGAGAAGCAGGAGCACTGAAAGCTTTCTGGAAACTTAAAGAAAGAAAAAAAGCATTGGCTGGCATTTTATGTTAGGGATTTTATACAATGCTGACAAAAACCCAAAATCTTAAGACTCTATTTTCATCCAGTAAATCTTCGGAGTGCGTTGAAAGCTTTAAACTTCTTTTGCTAGACCACTTGAGAGCAGCTAGGAAGCTATTGTATGTAAAATTTGTACTGCTTAGTTTCTGAAGATCAGGTGGATTTTATTGGACGCTGAAGAATAAACTTAAGGGTACAGACAAAATTGTGAGTATATCCTCTAGATACAGTGCAGTTTAGGGTGGGGGCAGAGTTATATGTTAGCAGGTGTTAAATGGAAATCTTTGTACTGCCACAGAAAGCCAAAGGACGCTGTAATATTTAAATCAATCTGAGTTTCCTCCAAGTAAAAATAAAAAAAAGGAAATGGTGCGACTTGGCAAATAGGTCTTGACCTCATGCTATTTTTACAAGTCAGACAGATGTGCAGTCTCCGATAAGCTGGTACCCAGGACGAGCTATCAAATCAGAAATCTGTGGACTCACTCTTCAAATCCCAGCGCTAATCGCAATGATAAAGAGCTACCTTTCGATTAATCCTGTCCTGGACTTTAGACGAAAGATACTGCAGTTTAATTACTGAGTGAAATCCACTTTGTCTGATCTGCCAGTCTGCACTGTAATGTCATAATATAATCAGCTTCACCCCTGTCTGAAGCTCTAGGGCTGTGAAGTCCAAGGACTTGTTTGATTGGAAGAAATAAAACGATGTTCAAACAACCACCAGCCACAGGGCTGTAATTACCAAAATCTTGTTTGCATCTGTCTGTCATTTTCACCATTGGTTTTTTTATGACACGAAGAAGCGAGAAGAGATCATGGTGGGTAAGAACAGGAACCTGACAGGTGACAAATCAAGATGTGGGATGGTTTTCTTGTAGAAAATAATCATCGTAAAATATTCAGGCTAATTAAACTGGGTCTCTTTCTTACATATTTCCCATCGGCTTTGGTGACACATGCTGGTTCAAGCAAAGCCAGCCACCAGTACTGTCATTTCATAATTAAAACCTGTAACTGAGCTGGGAGTGCCTCCACCAGAGGTTCCAGCACAGGGATGGAGTCGAGTGAGTGTGAGAAATCGTATTTCTACTCATGTGAGAGAGGCAGCATGTCTACCACAGTGGGAGATGTTTCCTCCCACCCCTCTTAGCAGATTTAGCCATGATTTGGAGGGAGTGTTTCTTCAGACAAAGAAAGAGGCCACGGCTTACTGAAACACATTACTTAGCATGCCTTGCACAGGTGCATGGCTCACCCCCCCACAGCCGTGTGGGAGCTCATTGAATCGACTCACACAGAAAGCAGTGGGAGAATTTAGGATGCTCCTGATCTTTTAATGTCAGGCCTTCTTCCCCTCAACCTCCTTTATTAAGGGTGCAACCAGGGAGCATTGGTAGAATTTCTTTTTAATGTACCATGAAGAGTATTGTTCTGGAGAAGTTCATTACCTTTTCCAGGCTCATTTCAGAGAGCTGACTGAACAGCAGTGACTTCCTCTCACCTCTGACCTTGGCAGAGCTGGATCATTACCAAGAAGTGAAGAGATCCAAAGTTTTTAACACGTTTAGTTTGATTATTTTTCTAGCCGTGCCAGGGAGGTTGTGGTATGGAAAGAATAGCTGACAAAGCTCTCAAAAATGGTTTGTTCTCAAGTTATTGCTAGGCATAGATGCTAACATCCAGAAAAGGAAACACACTTTTTATCTAGCTGCATCTTTTGGGGAGGGCACTCCCAACCTGTAGTTGGATTAAGTATGGTTGGATTTACTGACATCTTTTTGTCACTTAGGTTTTCTTCCCCCAACCACCTCAAAATCCTCATTTATCTCCCATTATTTTCTTATCATTCAGTTTTCTCTGCTTTTCTCTTTGCTTCTTCTTTGTCTTTTGGCCATTTCCAAGCAGATCTTTCTTTTTTTTCTTCCGTGATATGGTCACTCAACCCCTTACTGTGTCAGTTGCACTTTGGACTCTCTATTCCACCCTACTAGAATGGAGTTCTTACTGTCACTTTCTCCCAGCTCTTCTTCCCTAAAAGCACTCGCAGTTTCCATCTCTATCCATTTATTTTTATAGAACGAGCTGGTAGATTATTGTGAATCACAACTGAGTAATCCCTGTGCTGCTTCCTCCTCACAGAATGGACTTGTTCAACACCTGCAACTGAAGGGGCCAAGCACGGGGTGAGATGAATGCTGTCTGGGTGTCCTGGAGCTATAGCCTTCAGCTAGATTTCTGTGCACAGACCAATTCTCCTCTGTACTGCAAAATCAGAGCAATGTCTTGGGGCAGAGACTGGGGGTGAGGAAGAATATCAGACAGCAGTTGTTAGCAGTATGTGTCTGTGCCTTAAACTTGCAGTACATTTACTTTCTTCCTCTTCCTTTTGTAGCCTGTAGCTGACAGCGATGCCTAGCGTTGCCTGTCAGCAGGGATGGCATGCAGGGTGTTTTGCAATGGAAATCTGGCTTTAAACCTAACTGGGTTTGTCACTACTGTTTTAACTTCTGAATGGTATTTAAACATTACAGTCTGCAGATTCTGCTCCAGCAGGATCTATCCGGAGGAGGCTGTCTAGAGAATCTCCTCTGAACCAGCTCTGACCAGCAGCCATGGCCGTAACACTTTATTTGTGTACTTTCACCCTCCGTCTAATCCTTTCCTTTAGAAACAGAAATGTCAGAAGGAAGATGTGCACAGCTTCTTTTAAATCCCAAGAGTATTTTTCACCATGAAGGAGGCCATCTGGTTACATGGTCTTGCTATGACCACTGCTGCCTGGCTTCCCAGGGCAAAAGTATCAGAGAAACCTGAACAATAGTTGTATGGCCAGTTGCTACAGGAGTTATTTCTTTGCCAAATGTGAGGATAAAGGAGGACATAGGGTAGCATATAACAGCACCTAAGAAGAAAAGAAGAAATTAGTCTATATTGATCAGAATAAATTGTGTGAGTTTCTAACAGGAAAAGGGTACGTGCAGGTGGAGTACAGGTTTAGTGTGGAAATGCCTTGTTACAGCATACAGGGATGTGAAGTTCTTATCTTCTGAAGACCTCAGTTCACACTCAGGTGTTTGGTGTGCTTAGAGATACAAAGATGGGGCATTCTTAATGTAATGGCTCTCACATGCTTTGATGTGGGGAGCTTTGTGTGCATGATGCTGTGCTGCAGCCCAGTGGCACCTTTGGGGCTTTCTGTGTAGATGTGGCACAGGTTCTGGGGTAGCTTTAGACTACCACCACATTCTTTTGACTGACATAGGAACTTGTCAGAAGACCCAACTCAAAATGTTCATGGTTGTATAGATTATTTTAGCCCCTTACCTGCTCTGGAAAAATGAGTTTCTCTTCTCTTTATCACTGAGTGATATTTGCAGGCTCGTTGTCTTAGATACCACGGCATCTTCTGCAAAACTATGCTGCTGTTAGCCCTAGTGCTGGGTGAAGTAATGATTTTTGCTGTGCAAAATCTAAGCAGTGATGATCCGTAGTTAGAGGACGTAGCACAGATAGGAGGAGACAAGAGGAGAAAGAGGAGAAGCAGGCAGAGTAGTGATCTGACAATCAAAGAGCAAAAGCGGAAGATTCAAATCCCATCCTTCATCGCCCATGATGCTGTCTGTTTGTATTTATTCCTTAGCCCTCATACTGCCTGCTCATGCATAGTTTTGTGCCAGTACTCATATTAGCCCTACAGTTCAGGCTGAGCTCCACGTGCACATGGCTCACAATGACATTTTCACAAGTTCATTGAAGTGTTATCAACACATCCCTAGGTCCCACTGATGCCATGATGATTTTTTTGCTTTTCATATACCCCTCTTATATATACCCTTTCATATACCCTTTTATACAGCTTTTATGTATCCTTAGTGCTTTTAGCCCACATACATGTAATTCCGTAAATCTGATAACTAGCTTAGACCCAAAGTTCTGTTAAGGCAAGAGGCTAAACATCTTGGAAGCCTCGCAGTTAGGGGTCAGAAAGCCCCAGACACCAAGGTCGTCTCCAGAACATATTCTGTAAACCAAGATAGGCCCATCCAGGGGGAAGGTTCCTCAGGACAGGGGCTTCTCCTGAGCCTCTCATTGGGGAATCTTTGATAGATATGCTAATGTGCGACGTCTATAACTGTGTATGCGAATCATCGTGTGCGTGCATTCTGGGGTGTGCATTTTCCAGGGGGGGCACTTTCGGGTGTGCATTTTTGGTGTGCATTTGGGGGTGCTTTCTACCTGGATGTGGTGCACCTGAGGATCCTTAAATAAATACTGAGGTAAAACCCTTTTTTCCCCTCTAACCGTGTTTGGCTTTTAATTCTAAGCCCAGGGAAAGGCAATACCACATGGCACAACCAAAACCTACTGAAAGTAGAGTGAGACTTGTATACACTGGGAGCAATTCCATTCAAGTGCATGAATCAAGTGCAATTCATGGAGAATCAGGAGCAAGAGTGAATCTCAAGTCTGTTCCTCAGATGTGCGAAGTACTGGGAAGTAACTAATTTTCTAGTTGAAAATTATAGAATCATGGAATCACTAAGGTTGGAAGACACCTCCAAGATCAAGTCCAACCTTTGACCAAACACCACCATGTCAACTAGACCATGGCACTAAGTACCGTGTTCGGTCATTTCTTGAACATTTCCAGGGATGGTGACTCCACCACTTACTTGGGCAGCCTGTTCCAAGGATTAGCTACCCTTTAACTGAAGAAGTTCTTCCTGATGTCCAATCTGAACCTCCCCTGGCACGAGCTTGAGGCCACTTCCTCTTGTGTCGCTGCGTGCATGGAAGAGGCTGCCCCCCACCTTGGTACAACCTCCTTTCAGGTAGTTATAGAGAGCATTAAGGTCTTTCCTGAGCCTCCTTTCCTGCAGGAAAATTGCACCATGGTGCTGATGAGAACACTTCATCATATCTTCATTTCGTCATATCACTCTCTTGTCTCTTTAGCACAAAGACTTTGATGAAGAGAGCTTTCTCGTCACTTCTGGTGACACAGAGATTGAAAACCTCAGGGGTCTAGATCTGAAGGTATTTGGCCAGCTTATTTTTTTTTTTTTTTTTTAGAACATTTGAGAGTTTGAGACCTGTTATTTCTGTCCTAGTGAAGAAAATTCTTATCCGCTGGCCAGCCTTAATTAAAATTACCCTCTCCCTGGCAGCAAGCCTGATGGCAGCTCACTATTCTCTTTGTCTCAGCATGTCACTTTATGCACCAGAGAAAGGGTGCTGAGAATCCCAAGGAAGGAGGGGAGCCACATCTTCTGCTCTGCATAGAGAAGGTAAAGCACACCCCAGAACTGCACAGAGTGGCTCTTCATCCGTTTCCTAATGAGCACCTTGCTGACATCAGCCGGCCTTGTGTGTCCATCAGCCAGGTCACCCTGGCATTCATCAGAAGGCAGGGCTATGTTTATATTGCCTGTGGTCATGCTTACCCCACTTTTTAAATGGAAGTCAAATTGAAGCCCTCATGATTCTGCAAGAGTCAGAGGAGAGTTAATATTTTTGGTCTCCAGTCCTGCCGATGCTGTTAGCAATGTTTTAAGGGCAGAAGGCAACTGCTAATTGTGATGTAACTTGAATGATTTCATCGCTTCACTCCTCTCACCCTACTGGGACATTCATCAGCTCTTCCTGGTCACTGTTGACCTGGGATGCCAGAAATCTGGCAATCTCGAATCGCAGCTTAGCCAGCCTGCAGATGATTTATCCACTCTGGTCCATTTCTGTAATTTTTTTTTTTATATGCAGTTATATTCAGAATAATCTCATGCTTAGAATTGTGTGGAGACTTCTGATTTTGTTGTTTTAGAATTGTTTCTTTTCCACACAGTTAAACTATATAATGTGAAGGATGAGGAGAAATCTCATTTTAACATCTTGTTGCCAGTCTCCCAAGTTACACATTTTTCCCTAAGCCCACATGTCTCGTAAATCATAAAATACTCTTTTTGGAGTAGTTACCAGTTGTAAGCTCTTTCTCCCCTTCAGCATAAAGAGTAGTTGAGAAACCAGGGGCATCTTACTTGACTATCAGAGCCTCTATTGAATTCATCCACAGGTCTAAAGAGATCAAAATTGTTTGAATTGGCCCTATCTGTTGCCGGTCTGAAGAGAAATCCCTTAAGCTTTCTGCTTTCTTGTCATATGTGGTCTCCCTTTGTCAGTTCACATTCGAGGTCCCTATTTTCATTTTTCTTAGGAATAGCAGGAGCTCTAGCAATATCTGTCTTTATAAAGCCTTCAATGAGAGAGCAAGAGACTGAGCAGGAGGGTGTGGGGAGAAGGGTAAAATATACTGGGTGAGTATCTGACCCTGGAGTACCTTCTGCTGTCTCTGAGAACCGCAACCTTATCAAGAATCACACTTGTGGTTTCTGTGGTAAAGGATGACAACAAAAGCAACTTTGTCCACCACAATGACTATTCAGAATTGAGGCCTGGATTTTAAAACAAATGCATTCGGAGCAGAGATGTGGAAGGGAGGAGAAGCACAAGTGTTGCTTATTGGGGGCCCTGCAGACAGAAAATTATTGTGTTTCTAACGCTATTGATTTTTTGCAGCAGCTGATATTTCAATCTGAGTGCAGCGTGTCTGAGAGTCTACGCACACTGTCAAGAAGAAATATGATAGTGTCTTAAAAGATTAATAATATCACTGGTCCTCAGGAGGCCTGTCTTAATTCACTGGCCTGTTCCTTGGCATGTACTGTAATTTATCTAGTCTGATTTGAATAGCAAATGGCAATCGGCTGCCATTAGGGAAATAGGCATCAGTCTTATTGATCCAGGATGGGCTGGATTTTATTTAAGGAGAGCTGCAAAATGTTATTAACTTCCGGATGAGAGGCTGGAGGTGGAGAATTTTTTGCAGTGTTCCAAGGTGGGGTGAATTACACTGACTCCTGAAAGTCCTGAAATAGATAGTGGCAGGGGGGTGGTCCACTGCTACCACTTTGTTTTCAAAGACACCCGTTACTTCCAGCACAACTGTTCTCTTTCCTGGGCTTTCTGTATGTCTGTGTTAATGACTTAGTTGTCTTTGATGGAGGCAAGGGTACTAACATTTGGGGAGAAGAAAAAGTGGTGTTGATTCTGATAATATCTTCACTGTGACACGTGAATTGTGGGTTTTCCAGGCCCCCTCACTATGCTTCACAAGAGCTCTGCAGTTTAACCTCCTCATGGGGAATATGTAATCCTTGCTGGTGCTCTGTTTTTATGTGTGTTTGGAATGGCCACCAGTGCTTCCTGAGGGGAGTGGCAGATGTGACTAGAAGGGAGGTAATACTGCATTGGCTGTAAAGGCCCTGTCCTGGATCCCTTTTCGTACCAGTTCTTGCTAGCAGTCACCATGGACAATAAAAGCGGGTTTTGCATAATATTTAGATGCTCCAAATCCAGCTTTATTTTTCAGTGGACAGTGTTGTTAAGTGTCATGCTGAGCTATGGATGTGAGGAAGTCCGGTGCAGTTTCAGTCTCTACTAACACAGAAAAGAAATCTTATGGCAGTATTGGGAGTCTGAAAATAAAGTTTTTTTTAGTTTTTAATAAAACTAAACATAAAGAAGTAAAATTACAGCAAATACCTTGGGAAATTTCCAGTCTCGTGGTGTGCCACTGTGGAATAACCTCTCCAGGGAAGAGGTGGGAGCCCAGTTATTTGGCACTCTCTAAAGTTAGACTAGATAGAGCATCAGGAAAAAAGTGTAAGGAATACCCCAGCTGAGGTGGGAGGATGGACTAAATGATTAAATACCACGAGTCTCTTCAGCTTCAGTCGATGTAACTCTTTGATACATCAGACTCTCCCAGCAGGAATCACTAAAAAGAAAGATCCAGGAGTGCTGTCTATTAAAAGCTTAGAGCTACTTCCGCTCCATCAGGAGACACTGTAAGGAACAGTGGAAGAGTGTTGTACGTAGGGGGAGTTCAAAGCTACCCTCCAGTCCCGCTCTCACTGGGAAGCCTGCTCCTCAGGGAGCAGTGTGGGAATGGTGGCTCCGGGAAGCTCACAGCCTGTCCTGCACCAGGCTCCCTGCAGGAGGCACTGGGAGGACTGGGCAGGAGCTGCTCTTTCAGGAGGTGGGAAGCATGCAGTGGAGAAAGGGATGGGGGAGAGTGCTCTGGTCAGTGTTGGCTTTTTACCTTTGAGAAGCTTCTTGAAGCTCACGAGAAGATCTTACCGACATCTTTTTCCAACAGTATTCGCAATAAAGAGGAAAAAGTGCATCAACATTTCAGAGAAGTAGCTTCTTGTTCCTTGCATTCAGTTTCTTTTGCACCTAAAACATGGGAATAGAGAGCAAAGCTCTACAGGAAATGGCCACGCACAAAAGCAATAAAATAAATTGAAACTGACTTTGGGGCTTTTTTGAGCAGTGGTAATTGCTATACATTGTGATGTTTGCATAAGAAATTAGTTAATGTGTAGGAGAATGACATGTGATATATTTTATTTGCCTGATGACTGTAGTCTCTGAGTGAATGACTTATTAAGGTTAATAAAAAAAAATTTGCTTGTGACTTGTAATAATTCGATTGCTAGAATTTAACGTTCCCTTATGCACAGTTGCCTAAAGGGGGGAAACTAAATTATACATACGTTCTAATGACCGACTGGCTATGCTTTTATTTATTTCTTAATAGCGGTTTGAGAACAAACAATGTGTTCTAAATTGTTGGTCTGTCTGTCTTTCTGCCTGCCTGGGCAGGAACGTTATGGCTTTCTTAATTCTCCTGTGTGATTTATCATCCCCAATTCATTGTTTTGCATAACTCTGCTCAAAATGAAGAAATGTCATTATTTTGCAGTGAAAAAGTTGTCATTTGCATAATGCCTGCCATTAATTATTGTGAGACTAATGTAGTTGTTGATATTTTTAGGGCACAGTGGTACATCCTGCACCTTGTATAATGTCATTCTGAAAACATGGGTAGTTAATAGGTGACACAACACTGCACAAATGCAAGAAAGGAGGAGAAGAAGAAGAGGAAGGGCACATAATGGAACAGGCTGTGGTCTTTATTTAGATTTTTCTTCTCCTGAAATACATATTGAGAGACAACTATAAACAAAAGCGAAGGCTAGGAAGCTGTAACACCCAAGAGAATGAGGGAATGAAGAATCAGAAAAGTTCCTTTCTACATATGTTAGTCAAGATGGACCTAAATAAAAATCTCTCATGCTGATGTTCCCTGGAATTTGAGAAAACTCCTGGCAGTAGTTATCTGTTATCTGTTGTAGTTGACTGTTATCCCGTAACTGGCAGTTTTCCTCCTGAAAAAGTAATTTGTTATTTGTTTTAGTGGCTTATTTATTTTTACAATGAAGTTATTTTATTATTCTTTTTCAAACGTGTAAAGTGGAAAGGGCAGGTTTCATGCAACAGCCTTCCTTCTGCCCCATGGTAGTGGGCATTTTCTGAGCCTGTGGTTGTGATTGTATGCTAATGGGAAGAAATTACTTCGGAAGACCATTAAACATCAACAGATCCAAAGGCTTTTGGTATCTTTACTAGAAAATAAGAAGCTCTACGTCCCTTTGCCATTCTACAGATCTACTATGTCCTTTCTCTGTTTGCTGATGTATCTTAAAATGCCAGAAGGAGAAAACATGGCCATTTACTCCTCAGATCCTGAGATTCACTGCCTCCAGAGGGATGTTGTTTTGTCTCCTGTTTTCTGCCATTAGAATTAAAACAACAACAAAGAAAATTAAACCACAAAAGTTCAAATAATGCTAAGAGTCTAACTGAAACCCACAAAGGGCAGGAAATTCATCTCCAAACATTGCCAGTCTGTCCTCAGCTCACCCTATTGTCACAGAGAACTGAAAGTTGTTCCTACAGTGTGTGATCTTACAGACCACAAATGCTGCAATATGTAGGCACAATAGCAAACACAATAGAGGAACAGACACTGAGCTTCATTCTCAGTTTCTTGGATGTGGTAGGTGTTAGACAGACCCTTAAGGTAGCAGAACATAAGGCTATCTTTTAATGTGTTTTTATGCACTTAGAACACAAGTGCAGTATATAAAAAGTGTTTCATAAAGTTGTCATTCCTAGTTACAAACTACGCCACAACTATAAATTGCAATCTTTAACATTATAGAAACAGTCCATGTGTCAGTGGTTGATTTCTTACCTCCATACCACTGCCTCTGCTTGAGACTTTTTAGAAAAATAGAATTTAAAATACCTCATGCTGGCAAGAATCCTAGAGAATACAAATCAGAAGGAGAAATTTCTGCATAAGATTGTAACAACAGAATGTCATAATTTTGCTCTTCATTGTGCCAATGATCTTAGTATCTCCAACGGCTTTGCAAATCTTGCAGCAATGTATCCTTTGAGACGCTTTTCCGAATTCACAGGATTAGAGAGACGGTGTGGCACGAAGGAGGTCCCTGTCCATGGTATCCCGCCCCCACTGGAGATGTTTATGCTACAGATGAGCTGCAGATCGGATGGAAAAGCATGAATTCTCAGAGTGCTCTTTATGTAAGATGAGTTCAGGAGATGCTCAGCACCCCTTAGAATGAACAGATCTAAATTTCCCTTCTGTTTTTGATACAGGCTCCCTGTGTGGCCACAAAAAAAGTCACATCATTTCTCTCATAATTTTCATCAATGAGGAATTAAAATCATTCCAAACATCTGAGGGTACATTGTGAGGATTAATTCACCAAGATTGTTGAGATATTCAGATGCTATATTGATGAGTACCACAGAAAATCCAGAAACAAAACCCCATCTTATTTCATGCGAGACTTGGATGCCACTCAGTAAACAAGGCTTAGGGCCACACACTGAACACAGAGGATGAAAAAAAGTGTATTTGAATTACTCTCAGTCCCTGGATGCTATCCATTATACAGAACACAAAATATACAATCATAACATGGAAGATTGTATTGTAACACTACAGCTGTTGTGACAGACTTCATTTTGATATTTTCATACTTTTACGTGCTTTGCTCTGTGACCTGAATGTTTTTGCTTGGTTTTAAAAGGCATTTTTGAGCAATAGACATGTGCAATAGACTAAGTACAGCTCCCACAGAAATCTCTCCATAGTGTAAATGCTGAACAGCCGTTAGAACCAAAGTGGGTATCATCACTGGTAATCACAAAAGTTTGGTGGTTTTTTTCTCAGAAATTAGTATCACCTATTGGAATCTCATCCAATGAGTTAGGAAAATATGTGGTATCTCTATATCACAAGTCTCCTGAAAGAATATTTTGTTCTCCAAGTATTTCTCTGTTTCACTCTTAACATTTTGTCCTTAACATACACTTTAGCTGTGGTTGTACCTGGGGAAGGATATTAATCAACATCCAGTAGGCTGACAGTGCAATAGTAAATCATCAGTTGCAGCCATAATCCATGTGCTCCATAAATTCATTTTGAAGTCGGAATCTCTGTGATCTATGTGTTAGCCATGTTGAAGCTTAGCTGCTGTCTGATACACGTCAGATTGGTTCATTCTGCTCTTCATAAATGTGCATTTCTTACTGTGGAGTAGTGTTTTCTTCTTTTGCATCATTGTGTTTAACAACCCTGATGGAAGGGCTGTTAAAGCCTAAGCTGTATTTTCTGATTTTGTCCAGTTGCATTTTGAAACCATTTTTCGTTTTGCCATTGAAAGTATCCTGTGCCGATGAATTCCACAATTTAATTACAGACTGTGTGAAAACATACTTCCTTTTGTTTGCTTTAAACCTGGTGCTTGATAACTTCTTTGGATGCTTTCTAGAAATATGTAATGAGAAATAGGAAGCAATTATTAACAGTTCACCTTGTCCTTGTTTGTTATGATTTTATCAAGCTCCTTCATATTTCTCTCAATCATTTATTTTCCAGGGTGAAGAACCCAACTCTTTTTAATCTGTCCTTGCACAGAAGGTGTTTTGTGCTTTGAACATCTTTGCGTTCTGTTCTGCATCTTTCTGGCTGCTTATTTCCTCTTTTGTCTTGAGAGTTGAAACCTACACAGAGTGTTCAGTATGCGATTCTACGATGAATTTTATTAGAAGGATATTGTTGTGATTTTAGTTTTATTTTCTAGCTCTTTCTTAATAATTCCCAAGGGGTTTTTTTCCTCCTTTATCATCGATTCTGAATATTGAGCTGGTTCTTTCATAGGTATATCCTCAAGGATTCCATGGTGTCCTTCCAGTGTAGCAATAGCTAAATTAAATCCTATTTTGTTGTATGAGTATTTAGTATTTTTTTCTCGTATGGCATGGTAACATTCTTTTAGAAAGTTACTTTGGTGAGGGTTTTAATGTTTTTTAATTTTTAGCAACATATGCCTATTGCCTCCTTCTGAGAACTCTGTTGATTTGTGAATCAAAATTTCCATCTGCAAAAATTCATGTTGTATCTTCCCTGTTTTATCTGCTCAAGTGTCTGTTATTATTTATTACAATTTCTACCAGTTTCTATGGCATAGACTATAGACCAAGTGATCTATGTGGATCTTCCTAAAGCCCTTTTTTACTATTGCCATTAAATCACTTCTTCTATTGTTGTGCAAGAGTTATTAGTTAAGCTCTTTCATGACTGAGTTTCTTTATAACAGTTTCTTTTATAACTGTTAGATGGGAACCATTTATTCTTTCCATTGCACATTTTCTAAGATTTAACCTTCCAGAGAAGGGATTTCACTTGCAAACCTTTTAAAACTACTCTGTAGTGAACACAACTGCAAGGAATTTAATTGGAATTTTTGTTCTTTGAACACCCCTTTTGCACCTCATCTGTTGGCAGAAACAGATTTTATGCAAGGTGTTCAGAAAGGTTATTTATGGCTTTAAACAGCCCTTCCTCAAGATTTTCGTGAGCCTGCCTTATTCAACATTTTCTTTTAAGAAAATCAACAAACATACACCTTTTTTCTGCTTTCTGTGTTTCAGTGTAACTTCCTCTTTTTGAATGGTGTCTTTTTACTTCTAGTAAATCCCTTCACTTGGCTTGCTTTAAAAATCCTATTAATTTCTTGTTCTCACATGTGGCTATACATTTGTTTTGTGAGTTCTAAGTAGAAATTAATTACTGCAGGACAGCTTTCAAGGTTCTTTCATTTAAAGGAACCATATTATGCATTTCTCCTGGAGATTTTTGCCCTCTTGTAAAGGATTTTCATCTAAAGTGGCAACTGGATTATGACAGTTTACAACCCAGCATATTCAGGTAAATCAGAACTGTTTAGGGATCTTTTTAGTACCTCAGGCTGTAATTTGCTGTGTCTGCCAGACAAACTGCTGAGATGTTCCTCAAAATTATTGAGGCAGACAACTGGGGGTCAGGATTATTACAGCTATTCTAAGGAAAGGCTTTCCTGTTACTTGTAAGAGACGTGAATCTCTGATAACATATCTTCTAACAGTAGCATCTTAAAACATTTTACCTTTAGCTGCTTCTTTTTAATTTCCTTTCTTCTCTATTCCTTATTTTAATTAGGATTTTCTTCCTGAAATTATATATTGCTGTAGTGGATTTTGTTGTTATTTTTTCAGTCCTATAGAGAACTGAATTTACTTGCATTATGTTCATTATTACAAAGTGGTTCTTTAATATGCACATATTAAAGTAGGTTTAGTTATCTTAGCACTAAAACAAAGTTGCTCCTTCTTCCATAGGTTTTCTGCCTCTGAAGTCTTCCATTTTGCTTTTCACAGTCACTATTAACATTTTAGTAGGATGGTGCATGGTATGATTCTAACACCATTCTCTTTCTTCTTAGGCATGGAATTAAAACCCATGGAGATTTTTGTTACTTTTTAATTTTTACTTATTCCTTTTATTTATATATCTGTTTTAATTTACAGCAACAATCCCTCATCTCTGCATTCTGCTCTGATTATTATGAAGTGCACCCTAGTATTGCAGTATACAACATCTTCTCCAGCTGCTGAACTTGTCTTACGTGTCTTTTTTTTTTTTTTTTAATGACTGTTTCGCTCCTCTTAGTCCTTAGTTTTTGTATTGAGGTGCTTATGCATTTGTCCTGACTCTTTAAGATACTCTACTCAGACTGTTGAGGTAGTTCTTTGCTGTATTTGGTACCTGAATTTTACCAACCTGCATTCTTTCAATACAGAGTTCTCATGGTTTCACCCACAGCTGATGCATTTTCTGGTCTGTGTACAGTTCTGTACCTCTAGCCTTAATATCTCCCAGACAGTATTTTTAAATCTGCTCCACCTTCTCTAGTTAGAACCATTTCTCCTTTGTAGGATCCCTCACATTTAAAGGATCCTTAAGCTAAACTTCTCTTAAATAAAGACCAGCCTCCAAAAAGAGCAAGTTTAATGTAATACCTGACCTGCTACCATCCTATTCAGACAGTCACTCATTCGAACTAATACACTTCTGGGATTAGAAATTTGTCAGATTGAGCTCACAAAGTCGTTTTGCTTTTATATTACGTATTGGCTGACACATTTCCCTGTCTTTTGGCTTGTCAAGATTCCTGCCTCCCACAGTCTTGGGGATGCCTCTGCCCCGGAGGACCTACAAGACCTGGAAGCCCTTCCAGTAATACATTGTGAAAAATATTTTAAATGGGTTTCAGAGTGCATCAGAATCTCAATTATCTAAAGAACATGGGAAGAACACTGAATAGGGCTTGATAATCGCGTTTACCAGTAACCAGAATGCCCTGCATGCCCATGGATCTGTGGAAATAATTAGTAATAGAAGCAATTTACCATTTAATTAATAAATGACAAGGGGCAAAACCTTGTCTGGGTTCACTGGATTTGGATAATTGAGGCTCCACTGTATTTTAAAATCTGAAATATTAACCATTATTCTGTGTGCTTGAGATAATAATCGTTTAAAAAGTGTGCACATAACAGGACCTAAGCCTGGTTGTATTATTTCTATAAAGGAAGAATTTCATAATGTCCTACATGCAGAGATTTGCTCTGCAAGAAAAGATCACATTTTTCTTAAAGTATCTGGACCCTGTGTCCTTAAATATATAGATCTGTGTCATCGTTGAATCTGTAACTACATTCAGGAGCCAGTGAGGAATTTCAGAGGGCAATGAATAACCTCTCACCAAGATGAGTAAGAACTAGTGCAGCAGAACATCTTCAGACTGGTTCTTATCTCAGCTGCCCACAAAGGAATTTAAGATTGATGGAGATAACTTAAATTTTATAATGAAATAAGAAAGACACTAGAATTGGTGCCTACCATAAATAGCCATTCAGAATATGCTGTAGGAAGTGGACTGTGGAAAGCTGGGATTGAAGACAGACATTCGTGGCTTATAGTATATTTCAGTGGGCTTAACTGCCATGAAACACTGTTTTGCTGCCTCTTCAAGTCCTTGAAAAAAGAGTACCAGGCTTCTGCCTTCCTGAGTTTTGCATGTCTTTCGTGCCATCTCACACATTTAATAGTTCCCACCCCTAGCATTAAAGCAGTGTGACTGAAGAATGAGGACTGAGCCTCTAAAAGATGGCATCCTTACCATCACTCCTAAGATGTCAGAAACTGTGATTCCCTTCTTTTTCTCTCAGTCATGTTGTTTGTTGCATTCTGTCTTTTTGTCCCTCAAATCTCCTCTATCCTGCCATGGTTGTAAGGGATACTGCAGAAGAAAATTGGTGTGGTCATAAATGAGACTCTGCATTTAAGTCTGAAAGCAGGGAGAATGGGAAAAGACTCATCTTCTTCAGAAGGGCTATCCACTGCTAGAAACCCGCTACTGGAAGCAATATATTCCTGTGGCCAGGAGGCTGACTGTAAATCAGTTTGGTTTGTACTATCCTTTTCAAATATACAATAATCATCAGAGAATAGGTAGTCCTTGCAGAAGTGTGATTCCAGCCCCACACAGATGTTTCATTCAAAAGAAATCGGAGAAATTAACAATAAAACCATGCTATGAAGTTCTAGGTGTCAGGGAGTTCTGTCTGTTGTTTCTGAAGAAGAGAGTAAAATTGCTCATTTCAGTCAAGCTGTTGCTGTGCTGACATAAAAAGTTTCGCAGAATTTGATGTGTACGGTTGTTTCTGCTCAAGACATCCATTACCAGAAAAGTGGGGACATTGCACTGGAAATGATGAGTTGGCGCCATTCATGGTAGTAAGGGAAGCTTGGTTATGCAATGAGCCACATTCTGCTCTTCTGACTCTCTGAGTAGCTCTGTTGAAGTCAATAGTAATTACATCCATTAAAATCAGTGGAACTACTTGCATCAATAAGATAAGTAAGATTTGGCCCAAAGGTTGGTTGATATCAATGTTTTTAATCTCTCGTTTTCGTAAGTATTAGGTTCATTCAAGCAATTTAAAGTGAGGTGAATAAAGAACATTCTGTGCTTTGAATAGTTTGGCATCACGCACGAACAGAGCATGTGATTAATACCATATTGTTGGCTTTGTTCTTTGCTTTTCAGTTGTGGCTGGCAATGTCCTTTTCATAATTGCTGGTATCCCCCCAAGCATATATAATCTCTCTTTCCAGATATTCTACAATGCCCTTAGATTTTTTCCTGTACTCAATATAACGTGTTCCTGTATTCACTTACTCTCCCATCAGAACTATAATGTGTTTCTGATGTGCTACTCTGACACGATCAGAGCTGATGTGGAGCGATGTATTCACCTGACAATGTTTCCCAAACCAGTATGTTATCGGTATTTTCTTGAGCGTAACCATGGCACTCCTTTGTAGTTGTGCTTCTGGAAAAACCTGTGGAAGCACACTGGTTCAGTCAGTGGTGGTAGATAGGGAGCTGGGCTTGAATTTCAGACATTATAGTTCACTTGGCTGCCTAAAATAATAGAATTAGGGGATAAGCAATGAAAAATGGACAATGTTGCTCTCTTTGTAGAACTACAAACGTAGAATACTTGGAGCACAATAGTCTTGATACTTTCTACTGAGAACAGTCAATATATGGTATTACTGTTAAAGCACAGCTATGATTTCTACAGAAACATGAATGAAGAATGGTACTGCTGAAGATTAAGCTCTAGTGCCAGCATTGGTGAAATCCCAGTGATAGCAATTCTACCTTCATTTTTTATGTTTTTCAAGAAGTAATACATTGCATGTTTATTTCCCTCCTGAGAACTTCCTGACAGTATGTAGCTTCCTGGATGGGCCTTTTTTGTCACCAGGAAATTTCTTTAAAAAAAAAAGACAGTAAGGGACTGATAGTTGTCTGTGCTATTTAGCATGTGTCAATATGTGAAAGCCTTACCACAATCAGAAAAGATTCATTAATATGCCATGAAATTTTGCATTGGCTTCTCACAAGAGAATTCTATTTTGTTGTATTCTCACTGATGTGACATTCAGGACAGGTTCAATGAAATGTGAGGTCATTTGACTGATATGAAAGGATTTTTACTGATTTTACAGCAGAATGCATAATTTATGATTACACAGGGGTAAAGGGAAAAATACTGTCAATATTATACCTGTTACGTAGGTAACACTTGCATGTGTTCATAGGAGTAATCCATTCACTGGTTAAGTTCCATAAGGAGATTCGTGTATTCCCTCTACGTATATACTCCCTGGTGTTCCTTAGGGTGGAATTTTCTTCAATGTTTTGAGAATCTGAAGCTATACTCCCTACTGATGCTCTGGGAGTTTCTGGCCCATATGTCTCTGTGGGTACAATGGGCTTAGTTTTCCTGGATGTTTGAGATATCTGCAGGTACTGTGCGGGAGGGGGAGATAAGATTTGGATCACCAGCTGAGGGATGAGAGGGATTAATCCTTGTGAAAGCAGAAGACTGTTACTCCAGTCTTTGCACAATGAAGTATTATGTGTGTTTACAGCTACACTAAATAGCCTGCTTGCAAGTTTTTTCTTGCATTGTTTATCCAGCTACACTTACATTGATGACACACTTTATAAACAATTCATAGAAGTTTATAGGTGATCTATCAGCATTCTAAGAACATTTTTGAGATGGATAGTAAGTATTACATGTTTTGTAAGCACATCACAGATCTATCTGTAGGTTATTATAAACATCAATTGGCTTCTTCCACTGAATCCTTTTTAACAGCTAATGAGCATTTATTGAAGCCTTTATTAATCATTTTTTAAACCCTCAGAAGTAGCCTTCTTAAAAATATGACCTACTGGCTATGTAAGAAACCTGTATGTTCTGAGTGGAGAGTAAAGGATGGACAGTCCAAATGCAAATTCTTCTTAAAATAGAATCGAAAGATAAAACTCTTTTTAAGTTACACTTCTGTCCAAGCATTTCTTCTAATTGGTGGTTGTACAGCGTTATCACATATTTTAGCAATCACATCTGAAAAAATTATCACTTGTAGATACTTATGGAAATCATAAGAAGGTAAATTAATTTTAATCCTGAGCAGCTGAAAATTCAGTGGGGCTGTGCTCTAGTAAAAGCTTTTAAAGATTGATATGCCTCAGAACACTGTCTTTTATAATTGAATCTTTTAGACTGGTGGATTGTGTTATTATATTTACCATTTATTACTTTTCCCCATATTTCTGAGGAGATGAGAACACTGGAGGTCAAGAGTAAGAGAGGAAACTGGCCTTTGCTAAATTTCTTTTCATTGCTTTGGCATTTTTGACTGGTTTTAATTCTTAAGAGTATGGGTAGCTCTACATACATCCAATTGTGGCTCTCCAGATTTGGGTTCTCTAGTCATGGTGGTTGGTATTCGCCTGTCTTTCTGGCTTTGAAACTTCAAGTGAATGATTGCTGCTTCATCTCTTTTCGTGCTGCAGTCGCTGTGTCTCTAGTCGTACCAAATAAAAAGAAATAATGGAAATACTTTTAAGACTTCTAGGAATTTTATCACTGTTTCCTCTTGGCTTGTAAGTAACGATACTTTTTGGAAACTGAATTTAGGGCAGCTGAGAGCTTGCATATTAGTTGTAATGATGTAAATCAATTGGGTCAGGTCTGTTTATTCACATGTTGGATTTGCAGAAGTATCTCTTAGCCTAGAAAAATGCATCTGGTTGAATGTGTACAGAGAATTGTTACTTCTTTCTTGGACATATTTACATCAGATGGATCAAAGAATCTTTAGGCTTTGTTGAGACACAGAATGAAGATCTGATCTCCAAAGCAAGGTGTCATTCAGAGACTGGGAGATCTGATAGTGTATAGATTATGGTAACCTGAGTCTCTATCAGTCTCCAGCAGCTATCATAAACAAAATACGTGGTGAGGGATGTGCTTTTTGCTGCTACTGAAGGTATTATAAAAGTATACTGATAATTCTACCTTCTGCTCTGTTAACCTGTACCGCCTGGAGTCAAGCTTCATATTTCTGAGCAGGACCAAGTCAAATAAAGCCATACATAGGAAAATACAGGAAAATACTTTAATTTTTTTTGGTGTGGCTTCTAAATTCCTATTTGCGAAGATTTCACAGAACCACTGAGGTCTAGTCTAATCCTTCAGCTCAAAGCAGCTTCACCTGGAGCACATTGCTCAGTGCCATGTCGAGTTAGTTTTTGAGTATCAGCAAGGATGGAGAATCCACAGTCTCTCTGAGTGGCAATTCCAGTGTTTGAGTCCCCTCAACACCATTTTTTTTTCATGTTTAAATGGAATTTCATGTATTTCCAGTTGTGCCCATCCTCTTGTCCTTCCATGGGAAAACATGGTCTTCTTTACTCCCCCACATCACGTGTTTGCTTAGGCTCCCCCCAAGCCTTCAATTACCAACAAAATAATTACCAACAAAAATCTTACTCAACAGCATTTAGTGCTTACGGCAGCGAGTAGGATAATTTTCTTCCATTGTGTTAGGAGACAAATAATTTGCAATAGTTCTGCAGGAAATTTGGGATGATCAATTTAAGTTAGCAGTGATAGGATTAAGATAGTCAGTTCCTGAAGTTTTTCTCAGCATTTGTTGAGCTAATTCGTTATTTTGGTCAAGATGATCTACAGAGTTAAACAATTTTTTCTTTTATTTTTCTTTTCCTCTGTTTCCCAATAACTTTTTTTCTGCTGGCTTCTAAGGACGAATAAGGCTGTTTTCTGTGTTCAGACAACCACAGAGTGTTTAAGAGTTGTAAAGAACTAGGAGCTCCTGAAAAGATATATCAAACGCAGTGCTAAAGCCCTGGAACACTGCCTTTTGGGAAGTTTCTTTACAATGTTTTAAAATTCATCTGTTGATATCACAGTTTCAAGAGTGTATTTTCTTCTTAAGTCATTTATATTACTTGGGGGTGCTTTAAAAAAGAAAAAAGAAAGAAAACCCATGCATTGTGCTAAGCTAGACATTCCTGCACCATTCAAATTTTAGTACATCTCCATTGTTTCTGCTACTGACTCTTGTAAATGACACTTTCAGTCTTTGGTTACAGTTGTGGGTAAAATAGTTGAGATAGTTATGGAATGATGTTTTTCAAAGAGCACACTGTTTACCCTTTTACTGTTTCCATATTTTAAGTGTTGCTGGCCACGTGAAAGCATCTACTGCGTAAAGAGATGATGATGGTGCCAAGTTGCATCTGTGTATCTAAGGCTTAAGACTTTGTTTGTTAGGAAGCAGCACTGATCAGTCCTTCCCCAAGAGGTTACAGCCCATTCTATGCAGAGCTGCTGAACAGATTTGGTTGCTTTACAATATCCATGTAATTCTTCAAATTTGTCTCACTGGACTCATTGAAGGAATTCTCTTTTATAATTTCTCATTACTGTTTGTCTGTTGATAAATTGGACAAATATTTTCTTCTAATACATAAATGCTTATTGTTGGTCCCTGAAATTCTGATTCAACACATTAGTGCATGGCCCATGTAATTTATTTACTTTTAAACTGACATATTTTGGGCAGTTTCAGCTTTTTTGAGATTATTCAGAAATGTGAACATTGGAATGGACAGCTGGTCTCTACCATTTTGTCTTAGAAGGTCTCAGACATTTACTAAGGCCCAATATGTGCATAGATTTTAGACTAATATAATTGCTCTATTTGGAAGGATTGATACTTTTCCTAGAGTAATTAACCAGATCAACTTCATGCATATATATAGTTATACTAATGTAAGATTGAGTTATAAACCCATAGAGCTGCATCACTATAAAGTGACATAAGTCCTTTTTTGAGGGAAGGATAGGGCTTAAATTCGTGTATTTTAATTTATTTGGAAATAAAGTGTTACTTCAACTAATTTCAATTTAACATGCCATGAAAGCTGCTCCAAGTAATCATATAGTGTGTTTAAGATCCTAGCTATCACTTAGCAAATCTAATAGAAGGATTCCGAAGGAGGGATAGATGTATGTCAGATGTTAAGTTCATTCAAATAATGTAAGATGTATTAGACATTTGTCCCAACCTATATTTTTTCAGTGCAATGTATACAGAGGGAAGGGTACTTTTCTTGAACTCTGGTATTATTCACTCTCTTTGTCATAAGAAAGGAGAGAGTTTGCATTAAACAGGTTCCTTTTATGTGCTACCTACAAAATTTCAAAGAATGCTGAGCAAATGAGGTAGGAGTTTGTACGTTTGTGCATCAAAGAAATACTTGAATACTTTCTTATACATATAAAGGTACATTGTAGGGCACCCTCAAAGCGAAACTATATTCTGTAATCAATCTGCTGCCACGTGAATAATTAAATAATGTTTTTCAATTTAGAAATGCTCTTAAACACACTAAAACTATAAAATACCCTGCTGAGAAAAAAATTAATGGACTAGTTGCTAAATGGTCACTGCTAAAGATATCATAAATGTAGAGTCATTACAGTAATCACAAGCTGTCATTTTTAGCAGTATGTTAGTATTTTCATAACAGATCCCACCAGATTGATGGTGCTTAGATAATGCAGGAGTTAACCAAAAATCCTTTCTCTTTTCTTTCAAATTGGTATTTTATTTGTAGATGGCAAAACGGCAGAACTTTTCAAGTAGAGTGGATCCCCTGTTACTACGTAAGTTGAGCTGGGCAGTTAAAAAACCAGTAAGTTAAGAGGATGGAATTATTTTTTTTTTTTAATTTTGAGATGGTTGTGTCAGCCATTGGGGTAAGGATAACTTTTAAGTGAGGAAAGCACAAACAGAGTTTTGTTCAGTACCTACAGTTCAGTGTAATGACTGAGAAATGTGAGTATTAAGACTAGAAGACATTAAAAGAAGATACATAGAAAATCTATGTAAAAAGTATATATATTATATTTAAATACCATCTTGTCTGTAGGTTTTCTGAAAACTCTTTCAAATGGACCGTTTAATACCGGATAAGCATAAAATTACTACAGGAGCTGTTCTTCAGTGTGATCAAGTGAATGAAAGAATTATCCAAAAGTCTTTGATTTCGTAGTAGTATTTCTGGTTTAGTTATCAAACATGATCTTGACATAAAAAGACTTCTTAAGGTTTTGGGAGTTTTTTTTCTGATTTTGAGTTACAGAACTTTTGGGGGGGTTTTAAACACATCATAATGATAATTTGTTTATTCATTAAGTTACTAGTTAATGTACTTATTACCTGGTTTCCAGAGGAGACTGGATTTTTATAATTAAGTATACTTTTTTACTCCTGAAATGCCAGGATGTGTTGTTTGGCCCTCTTCAAAGTTTTGCAGGATTTTAAAAGGATTATGGGTAAGGCTGTCTTCTTCAGCTGCCCTTGATACCCAGGGAGTTCTTTGTATCTTATGTCTTTAGCCTATATACCCAGTAGTTTTTGGCTTACGGATTCCCACCCCTTTCAGAAGAGTCCAGAGGTCATGTATTAAATCAGCAGTTCATTTTCAATGCCTTATGAACAACGGAGAAGCCAAAATTGCAGCTTCTGCAGAGAGAGGGACAGAAAGAAATACCCAGTGACTTCTTGCCTGGTTTTGAAGTTACATTGTGGAAACTCCTGCTCCTTGGAGATGGTAGGAGGTGAATGAATCAATTCTTGAATTAAGATTGTCCAGCAGAAACATGCTATGGTCTGTTTATATAACTGGCCTGATGGAAGCTTTATCACATTATGGAAACACAGAGATCTTTACTGTCACATACTGCATTTCCATTATCTCCCCTGGCAGTTCTCATTGTCTTAACAGAAGCCTCACCAGCAAGAAAAAAGGCTGAGGCAAGACGCAGCTCCAGTCTAAGTAATAGCACAGAATACCTGCAACTCTGTCTGGTGGTACAGGGAAGTGTGGCATGATGGTTTCTTTTCATGTGGAGATGAATACCCCCATTTATTCTCCATTAATTTGGGAAAATATTGTTTGTTTTTAAGGCCTAGGGAATGTTTGGTCTTGAAATTGCCAGACTGACCTGGATCTGGGGTTGTACCTTCTTCCTTCCCTCTAGGGAATGCTCTCCTGAACTGGTGTAGGGCGGCCTAACTCTTGCTTTTTATTGACTAGCCTGAGGGAAAACTCCTAGTGGTACCAACAGGGAATCCATCTACCGACAGGATGGCCGTGATTTCAGAACTGTGCCCACTATGCTTACATGGAAGAAAAACTCCCAGCAAAATAACAGCATAAATTGCTACTGCTTGCAAAGCTACAACACCAGAGTAATGTAAAGGAAACTAATTGTATACAATCCTCTTGACTAGGCAGCCTGCTGAATAATAAACCTTCCCAAAGCCGGCAAGGCATATTCATGCAATAGCTGATGATTTTCTTTGTGCATGCCTCGGTTTATATTGTGTACACTGCATATGTTTATATTTATACAAATCTTGCTGCGGAACAGAAGCCTACTGTAAGCACCCATATTCTGGGTATGCCCGTATGTGTGTTTGTATGTGTCTGTATATTTGTGTGCATGCACACATGTGTATGTATATATGTCTGTGTGTACGAGAAGCAGATGCACTGTAGGCAGAAAAAGCAGATAAATATAGATTCAGATAGAAGCAAAAGCCTATAAATATAGACACTATATAGAGTGAAGGCAGGCAGATCAGCACAGTTTCGCTATTACTTGCCTTCTGTGTAATAAAAGAGTAGCTGACACTGAAATGACTAAGGGGATGACACTGTTGGCTCTCAGCAAACGAAGTAGAAAGGTAAGAAAACTTCTTTCCAGTATAAGCAGCACTTGTGACAGAAGATTTAATATCTCTAATCATTTGCTTAATACAAGTCATTGTGTAGTTTCTTCTGAAGTCAAAGCATAACATTTGTAATTTTACCTTAAAATAAGTATATAAAATAAAAATCCTGACCCACAGTCTGAAAAAGTGCTACCTCTAGTTTCTATTTTACAATAAGCCTCACGCACTGTGCTTGTCAACTTTCTGCTTCTGCTGTACAACAAATCTTTTTTGCTTCAGGTCCTACAGTCTCTCCAGATGAACTTGGGTGGTAGAGTATTGAGGAAAGCATTTAAGTGCAAAATTAACTTTCAGAAATAACGTTGAGTGTGTGCACATATATGTGTGTCTTAGCCTTCTCTTTGTAAATCTCTGATGCCTGTTTTAACACTCATCTTTCTCTCTGTTGTAGCAATATAGCTTTGGCTAATCCATAGCTGTAATACAGATAGTTAAAATTGAAAAGGTCTTAACCTTACTAGAGATAAAGGAAACTCTACAGCTGTTCAGAGGGGCAGGAAAAGTCAATTTTTTCTTATTCTGTAGCACTTTGATGAGGATATTCAGATAAATAGAGGTTCCTGGAAAATGCCTGAAACTTGTTAATGCTGTGTTTTATTTTTCTTTGCCTAAAATGGGTAGTATTCAGGAGTTTACAGCAAGAGGCTGGCAGCTGAGAGTTTGGCATCCTATTTCCAGCTTGACCACTTACTTAGAGTGAGATCTTGCACAAATCATTTAAAATCTATGAACTTATTTTCCCATTTGTGAGTAGAATTAATAGTAAATTAATTAACAGAGTTGGGTAATTGAATAATACCTTGTTTGGTTAATCGGTGTCGTGATTCCGCTGGAACAACTCACAGGGCAGGGTGTTCAATATGAGTGTATCTCTTTGTACAAAGTGCTCCAACAGTCCTGAGGAAAAACGAGGAGATAACAGTAGAAAATACTGCTGATGATGTTTTGTGTTGTGTTACAAACAATTCACTTGTTTTTAATTTATTTGTGTTCAAAATATGTCATTAGCTGATGAGTACTGTCAAGTTTCGGTATTCTGAGGAACTTGCAGCAAAGCAGAAGAAAGGCGAACACCAGCATGTGTATATTCGTATTCAGACCAGCCATACTCAATATGACAAAACAGAACCAAAGACAGAAAATTAAAATGTCAAGTGGTGAAAGGCTTACTGTGGTATTTAGCTCATGTAATGCAGGCTTTCCCAAAGTAACTAGTCTAAAATAATTTTTCTCTGCAGATAAAAAGAGAAAAGGCAGCTCAGAACATCTGGGTTTTGCTCCTGAACGAATTACTTGGTTTAGTGCAAGCCATTTTTCACTCAGCTTTCTTATTTTGATACCTGAAAATAAGCTCTGCCAGGTATATTTTAACATACTCAGTTTACACCACAGTTTCCTATCACCTAGGTGCTTCCTGAAATTTTGATTTTTGAGCCACCTGAAGTGTCCTGTGAAGGTGCCTGTTTTACTGTATCTATTGAGATACTTGAATTAAAGAGGAGTTTGAATTCATGTGTATATGAACAATTAGAAGCTGTGGGAAATCCCTAACTGATACAGGGGGTGTTGGCACTTCCTCTTGTCCCTAAGCTAGTGATAAAGGTTTACGAAACAAGGACCTGCAAACTTGGTTGAGGTGCTGCAGCTCGTGGTGGCTTTGGCAGCAGCAGCTCCAGCCTCTGTGCTGGAGGATGCTCTTGGTTCTGGGACCAGCTCTCACACCTCACAGAGCCCTCTGCACTTCAGGAACGCCTCAGGTGTGTGATCTACGCGTTGTCTGGATATCCTTGAGTTATTCAGGCTCCCTCAGGATGAAACCTTTGTGTTTTAAGAGTGGTGTTTGAGAGGAATTAATGTGATAAATTGGAGTACTTCAAAAATTATCTGGCCTATCATGTAAATTCTTCTGAATCCCTCCTAGTCTTTTCCTGCGTCTGCTGCACAGTATAAAAGACACACTTGCTTCAAAACAAGATGTTGCTTTTAGGGAGCAAAACAGATATTAAGGTTTGTTGGACGGGGATTATACTGACCCAACAATTACTTTAGAAATGCGGTCTTTTCAAAATCTCATAGGGAATATTTGGAAGGAAAGTTAGGCAATCCCAGAAAGCATTTACTCTGAATTCTGTTTTCTGCTTCCTCTCCCTAATTTTGATAAATTAGTAATTCCTTACCAGATTGAATTATAACATTAGATTGCTTTTGCAGCAGGGGAAATATATGTTTAAAGAAAAAAATTGCTCTTGATCTAAAACCACACGTGTTGATTTCAGTCTGGATCAGATCTTTGCAGCTGAGTTATAATCTTGAAAACTGATGTTTATTATGGAAACACTGACATAATCTCTGTTCTTTTGGTTCTGGCAGACATGGCAAAATATCCAGCGACCATTTTTTCTGACTGAGTTCTTTGCTAGTCTCCTTGGACTTTGCTTTCTGAGTCATTGCCAATTTTACTGCCATTCATTTTGACTAAAACGGTCTTGGAAATATATCAGCCTGTAGGAACCATTAGGAAATAACATCATTACACATGTTTAATAGGTTAGCTGAGGGATGGGGAAAGTTTAGCAACTTCTGCTGTGTCATGGTCGTTCCAAAACAGTGGAGTCCAAAAGGTTCATGTGAAAGAGAAGTCGGTAGGAGAAAAGTAAAGGTAAATTGCCAAGAAAAGCATACTTGTTGTGAATTACTTTTATTGCAAGTAAAGTCATGTTGCACAAGGTCTGCAAAGGTTTATTGATTCTTTAACTAGCAGGAACAGTTGGCAAGCATCTCTAACATATTTAGGTTTTGTCTCTATCATTTCAATATTTTTTAATTATTCATTTTTGCCATTAAAAGCCCATGACAACCTAGCACTGTGCTTATCTCCTCCTACAGTCATTAAAAAGACAGAATCTGTATTGAGAAACATTAAGCTTACATGCAAAATCATGAAATCCTAGAGTAATAACTTGTTTATGACCTTAGTTTCTCCCTTATGATAGTCTTTAATAAGAAGTCACATTGTTTTTCTGCAAATACAGAGCTGTAGAAACTTTGATACATGCAAATGGCATCTGCTATTAATGTGTTTCGCTAATCAAAACCCAAAAAATCTATCCAAACCAGCTGTCTAGCATAGTGAAAAATAATGTTACTTTGTAGTTATGTTCTCTTGTAGGGAGAACATCTATCAGAGACATTAAAGAATGTAATATACAGTTAAACACAAATACAAGATCTTCTAGCACACGCATAGGAGTTCTTTAAGGATTTTCTGACCTAGATGTGTATTCAAGATGGTATTCCTAAAAGGTCTGGTAGGATTTTGTAGGTGTGTGGACTTCTAAAAACTTCAGTATTTTCATCATAGTAGAAAGCTTTTTCTTGAAACATAAATCTAGCCAGTAGAGACTTTATAAGCTATGAGTCCATTCATATTTTTTGTTGTTTTCTGTGCTTTTTCTACAGATAGTGTAAGTTCTCTCCTTTTTCCTTTTCTCTTAAATCTCTGGATTTTTTTTTCTCATTCTCTGTGTGCAAAACAGATGAACTTTTTTTTTTTCAAGTTTTCGTGGAATTTAAGATTAGGTGAACATTAGGAACAGAAAATTTACGTAGTCAAGTTTCCAACATTTTTGAATTATTGAAGGCAAGTGGGTTATAATGGAAATTTTTGTCAGCTTCGCTTGGTAGCCCTCAAGAACAGAATATACCAGATCTGAACTCCCTTATTTGTATCCTCATATTTTTAGGTGATTCAGATCTGTTTGAACCTGCTATGTAGAGTCTACAGCTAGTTGCTTATAATTTGACATGCTAACAAGTGCTTAAAAATAGGTGTACTCTGGACAATGATAAATCAAGCACAGCAGCTTTGGAGCTACCCTTACCAGTATCTGAGCTTGATTTCCCTTAGCTGTTATTTCTTTAGTTTCTTTCTGTATCTGTTTTATATAAGATCCTGTAAAGCATTTTATGCTTGTAAGCTGCATCCCAAAAATTGAGGCTATACTAAACATCCAGACTAACTTTAAGTGTATAAGTGGTGCTGAAAAATACGTTCTTTTTCACATGCAGTCTTGTCAGAAGAGTGCAGGTTTTCATTGTTTGATGTGCTGGTCCTCTGGTTCAGCCTTCGCGAAACACTCACCTTGCATAGCATCACTCAAAGTTTGCTTGTGGAGCATCGTTTCTAGTGACTGCATGACAGAGAAGTAGAGTTTGCCTTCTGGGTCTCTTTTGTTTTCCCCAGCATTCCCCCAGTGAGCAAAGCAAATATGCGTGAGCATGTTTTGAGTTGGCCCCATCTGTATTAGTAAGAGCTTAATTCAGGTTGCATGACTAGGTCGCTCTTAATGAAGACCTTATTCTTTTCCTTTAAGGGTCAGTTTCATTTTAAGACGAGTCAGACTAGTTAGGCTGCACATGACTTTTTGTGTAAAACTTTTCTGGGTGATTTCAATGCAATTCCAGTTATGTGCAAACAAAATAAATAAGCATGTGCAAGACAGTGAATGAATGTTTTCCTAACAGCCTGACAGAGATCCTGACTGCATGCTGCCTGGTAGTACCATAGTTAATGTTAGTAGATGTGGACCTTGGTAAAAGAAAAAAAAATACACAGAACAGTCAGAAACATTGCGTATCTGTGTAATTTCCTTAAAATAGGGATTGCCTTTCTTATAACATAGAGTTTTTTGTTTGCTCACTGTGCTATTTTAGGACCTGTAAAAATGTCTGATGTCAGGCATATGAAGGAAAAACGTGTTGTCCATTAAACACAATTTGAAGAAAGTAATATGGTGAGTGTGTGTCTTCCAGTAAAGATAGTGCAAAAGAAGTTTTAAGAGCAGTGATACATGATTTTTTTTTTTTTTTCTTTTAATCACACTCAGTTTCATTTCTGGTGTGAGGCTCAGTGTCTGCTGTGGCGTGTAATGAACTCCCTTTTAGTCTTCAGTCTTTCAGCATCCTCTAGAAACTATGTTAACATGCTTTGGAATCCCACTGACTTTATTAGAGAAATCCGCAACCCAACATGAATAAATAAATGGATGCCCAGAAGTCCGGTATTGTGCCAGCCTGGTGGTGTTCCTTTGCTTTGTAGGACCTAGTTTCCAGTGGGAGCAGGCAGAATTTGGACAACCATGTCTCATCTTGGTTGCAAAAGATGCAGCAATGTGATGGGCATTCACGTGTGGGAACAAGAGGATTCCCCCTTACAGACTCAAAATTATTTTCATTAATGAGCTAAAGGCCTGTCTGTCTAAACTGATCACTCCGGGTGTGTGGAAGAGAGAACAACATGAATATTTTGGCAGGCTTAATAAGTGAACAAAATAGGTTGAACTTCCCTTGTTTCCGGTCTCTAATTCTCATATTTCCATGTCATGCAGTCATCTCAAAAAATTCAAGGCTTTGTATTGCATACTGTGCATAGTGTCTATGATTTCTGTGCCCCTGCAAGCCTGCAGGCCCTAAAGAAATTAGTAAAAAGTTCGGGTATAGTATAACTAAAAGAAGAATTGTCTTTATAACCTTAATGGCCCTCATGGTCAGTAAGAGCTTGCTACGTATCTTTATAACAAGCACAGGAAGGGTCACAATGGCATTAATTGGTTTGGTTTTGTAGTTTCTAATAGGATTTGGGCATGGTTGTGTGGGAGGGAGACCTTACTTTCGGACAGAGGGGTTTGTGGGTTTTGTTAAGCATCCGCTCTTCTGCCGAAGGGCATAAAAACGAAAAGGTTGGGAAAATTGCATTTAGTTCAGGAAGGCACAGTTCTGTTTTTGCGTGCTTTGCTTCCGTCCCTCCATGGCACATGCCTTGAATCCACATCCATCTCACCTTTCTGCATTGCCTTGCGTGTTTCTCCCTCGCAGCTCTGAATTCAATGTGAGGAGTAGTGTAAATCAATAGTAAATGCTCGCCGCCCACTCTGTGCTCGGTTACGCAATAGCACATACCGTGTACACAGAGACAAAAAGGGAAGAAGCACACACAGGCTTTACATTCAAAAGCTCTTGCATAATTTTGCTTTTCTACAGCCAAAAAAAAAAAAAAAGAAAAAAAAAGGGAAATAACAGATGGGGAGACTTGCAGGGTTTTTTTCCCTTTTCTCAGACTGTACAGAGGCGAGCTTGTTTAACATCCATGGTCATTTCTAATTGCCCCATGCTGCAAATAAGCAAGGCAGGCTTGCTTATGCTTGAAAATAAGACTTTTTTCCAGCTTCCATGATGTGGTGCACTTCTCAGGTAATATAAGACAATCTGTTACGGAGTGTTTAAGGCTGAATTGGTTATTTGTTTAGTTGTAATGAAAAAAGAAAAAGAAACATCTCACTTCAACTATTCGATACATGTTGCAAAGTGAAAGAGGGACGAGGAGTAAGTGAAGTTGGATTGAATTCTCTGACGTTAGTTTGAGCTTTTTTTTTTTATAATCTTTTTTTCCTTTCTGAAAAGCAAAATATCTCTCAATGTAATATTTATGTAAAAAGCCAGTTATGTAACTCTCGCCTGCCTTTCGCTTTTGTTACCTCTCTGGACTGTACAGCTCTACTGTTTTTCCTAACGACAGATTGTATTAAAACCTGCAAATCCTGATGAAAGGAAAGAACGACTGGGTGCCCACAGCACAGACTTTAATTTTGAGCCTTTTTAAGGGCTTCAGGCTGGAAGACAATGGATCTATTTAAGATCTGGTTTTGGCTGGAGGAATTCTTATTGAGTATTTTCTTGTCACAGTGTGCTCTGGAACATCCCTGGCTTCTGCACAGTGTTTCTGCCTCTCTCCTCCTCTCTCTTCTACCCCTCCCTCCAACTTCTGGATGTATGCAATGAAAGCTTTTTCCTTTTTCTCTCCTGACCTTGATGCAAGTGTCAAGTCAGTCTCTGTGTAACAGCAGCAAGTGCAGAAGAATAGTGAAATTTTAGGCTGTGCTGAACTTTACTTACTCATTTCTATTTTAAGTGATTGATGTCCATAAAGATACAGAGATTCTTCTAATTAGGATTGGTTGGGATATTTTAATTTATTTCTGTCAAATGCAAGAAAAAGTACATATAACCCTGCTAAAATAATAATTTAAAAAAAAAAGAGGGATTTTTAGACTTCAAGAAAGAGAAGAAATGGGTCAGTAATAAAGAAAAGTTCGTACTTTTTTTTCTGTTCATACTACAGGAGGAAATTATTCCTGTAGCTATTGCAACCAATTTATTCCTAGTTGTATCCTCCGAGGATCTGACCTGTTTGTGGTTGCAAGCATTGTGTCAGGGTTTGTTTTCTTTTGCCCTTTACAAATCGCTCTTGTCTGCGTGCACATTCTTGGACAGATTCTTCCCCAGTGTAATGCTACTAATTCTGTTGATATGATGTCAGGAGTCTGTTAGGTCAGTTACAAAGTTATAGGGCTCAATCCTCAGTTATTTTAAAGTGTTTTTCTGGCATTAGAAAAGAGCCATAAAATGGGTTTGCATATGAATTATGCCCACTTCAGGCATAATAGAAAAAAAAATTTGAAGCTGACATCTTTCAACAGTGATCCCTGAGACAAACTTTAAATGAAACAGGGTTTGTGAAAACAGGAAGTAGAATATTTTAAACTCTGTAAGTATGTTTTAAGCTGTGTAAGTATATTTCGCCAAACTGCTGGGGAGTACACATATATTCAAAAATGTATTGGAACACCTGGATTCTGAAACCAGCCCTTGCTTTGGCTCTGGGCAATGAAAACTTCTTCTGCCTCCATTTGTGTCTCAGTAAAGAATCACTTAGGGATTATACTGGCAGATACTGCTTTATTGTGCCCTGCAGAAATATTCTAAATCTATTTTATGAATGTTTGTAAGATCAATTTAGATACATAGGGAGAAGGCATTCAAATAATTTGAAGAGGTTAAGAAATTATTTAAATTTCAGGGCGGTGTTGCCACAAAGACCAAACTGTGGACACCAACCATATACAAGATTTAATAACCCTATATAATGTAATATAATATATAAATGAAAATAATCTTGGTCATCAGATGATTAAATTCTGGAAGACTATCCTATAGGAATTATAGGGCCTGAAAACCTATGTAATTGTAAGGTGTGGCTGAAGCAACATATCAATAGCAGTTTATAACATAGTTGCATGCAGTGGAGGAGAGTAACCTTCTTAAAATCCCTTCTCCTGGTGTCCCTCGTAGCTGTCAGCCCTTTATAAAATGCTTGGAAGATGTAAATGGTGTAACTTTACAGAGAACATGCTCAGTAATGAGTCCAGTGTTTGACTTAATCAAAAGAGTGATCATTTGTCTTTGAGTGAAAATTACTTTCTGCTTGTCTTTTCAGAGTCTTAGTCTCTAAGTTTTTTGTCAGCTGTGATTGCAATGGGAGACTTATTTGGAATAGGTGTACAAAACCTGATAACTTTTCATGGCAGACAAGCAATTTTCCCTCTTAAAGGCATCTGCCTGCTTTTCAGTTACTGAGACATTTCTCTGCATGTCACTAGGTTACCCCTAACTTTCCAAGTCTTCAGTCCCTGGCTTTGCTTTGTATGCTTGGGTGGACTACTATCAAGACACTAACCTTCCGTAATGGTCAAACAAACATTTAATTATTTCCTGAGTATTTTCTAATTAAAAAAGGGAAAAACCCTTGTAAATGCCTGCTGCTAAAACTCTGGTTATATATGCACGGTTGAACAGCAACCAGAACGAGGGAATTTTGTGTGTTCTGCAGAATGGAAATCTAATTTTAATTTATGGAGGAGAGGGTGATTTGACTTGACCAGATGCTAGACATGCAACCTGTGAAACTTCTGTCTGCCTAAATTCATAGGCAAAATAGGCAAAAGGGATGGTTTGAACAGTTTCTGAAATGAGATGTTAATATTCAGTTTTAATGAATAAGTCTTCACTTCACAACTTAAAAAGACTCTGCTATTTTATTTTTAAACATAAGCTGTTTGAGTCCTGTCTCTGTGAAGATCTGTGCCTTAGTTTTCTTAAATTCAAGTTTGTTATTTTAGAGAAAAGGTTAAATATGAACCCTAAAGATTTAAAAACAACAACAAAAATGAAAAGAGCTCTACATTAATTTTTATTTTAAAATTTCATTATTTCTCTTTCCTGACACATACTTGGGGTTGGGTATATTTAAAAAATAGCAAGCTAAATTATTTTGCTGTATCCAGCAATGTGCTGAATTAGCTACGGTAGGCTTTTTATCTAGCAATTATTTTGCAAGGTTTCCTCCCTCCCTCCTCCTCTCCCTCCCTCCCTTCCTCAGAACAGTCATTTTTGCAACTCTCACACTTTGGTTGAAGTTTATGACAATTCTGTGTCCTTCACTATCAGTAATTCATTGCCAGCACCTTCAGTAGTTTCACTGGTCTTTTTGCCTTGCAGAAGTCCCTAGCAAATGATGCAAGAAGCAATGTTTTTGGAGTAATTGTAACAAAAGTATCAGGCCTAGCTGCACTCAATGTTCCTGCAGTCCGCCTTTTCAAAGCTATTATCTTGCACATTCACAGCAAACAAAGCAGCTGGTTCATTTCTCCCGGAGAGAACCTGTGTATTCTTGCCCTTGCCATTTAACCCGGTGTGTGCAGGTGGGCCGTGACACCTGCAGGGGAGGGTCACTTAAGGCCGGCAGTGTGGAGGAGTTGTGGGGATGTGTGCAGTGCTTGGAACAGGGTCAACACCTGGATGCTCCTTGCTTTTTCCTCTGTGCCGTGGTTAATGTTTTCCTGTTATCACCGACCGATGCAAGGGCTCTGTTTGGACTGAGCGCCTCCATCAGTGTGAGCCCCACGAGAGGATGTTCCGTGCTGTCCGGCAGAACCCCTTTGGGGAAGGAACACGTCCTCGTTTGCTCATGGGTTTGTTCCCTGGATGTCTGGTCTTGTCACTGCCAGCTACTGAGTGCTGGTGGCTGGGGTGGGAAGGATATTTAAGCTCTCTTCACCTTGTTGATGCAGAGGCTTAAAAACAACTCTTTAAGAAGTGACCTTTAATATCTGTAGTAGAAGAGAGCAGGGAACTGGGCTTGATGATCCGGAAATTGTGCTCCAGGGTAAAATCTTGTTAAAAACCTAAATATTTCAGTCACTTCAGTTTGTGTGCGGACTCAATTTGAGGTATTACTTCATAATTTCAACTGAAGAAACCTCTGACTTGTGTGACTTTTTGGACTCGTGATGAAACTCACCCCTTTAGGGAAGTTCTTGCAGACACAAGATACAAAGAGAGTTTGTCTGTGTAAGCAGCAGAGAGGATTGCTTGCTCCCGAGTTTGTGCTGATTTATATGTGACAGGTTGCAGCAGAATAGATGGACTCGCTGCTTTGTCTGTACTGTGAACAAGAGAAAAATACACTCAGTTGATAACATTTTAAATCAAAATAAATAATAAAGCTCTTCTTCATGGAAGGACTGTGGAAAGATATTAACAGAAAACAGTGCAGAAAGCATCTGAAGCCACCTTTGTCCATAGTTTCCACTACACATATTTCTTAAACTGTTTTTCTACTCACATTTTTTATTAAATATCCTGGTTGCCTTTGGCCTCTTACACCACTGGAACGAAAAATGACAAAGTTTCAATCCTGTCTTCTAGGTCCCATCTAAATATACGTTCCTGATTAAAAAGTGTCAGTCTCTGCTGAGGCTGGAAATGGCCTGTTCTGCTTTGAGGAAGGGGGAGGCAGATCACTAATGGTTGCTCAGGCTGTCATGTTTCTGAGAATCAGCTGTTTTTTCTTTATACTGCAAAGATTAAACAAAGAATGTTAAACATTTCCCAATTTAGCATTTATAATGGAAAGCGGCTGTAGGGCCACAGCTTGCTGCTGCAAGGGCAGGCGTTCGTATGAGGAGTCGCTTAAAAAGGCTTTTATTTTCTTTGAAGGCCTATCCATTCTCCCAGCCTGGCCGCTGTGCTTTGCAATCAGGTGGAGGCAGCTTTAAATTTTTACTTTCATTTAAGTAGGAGCTAATTTACTTTTGGAAATGAAAGTTAAAGCATCTCAGCCATCTGCAAAGTGGAGGAGGAGGCAGTGGGTTTCTTTAACTTTTCAAATCTCTACAATTCTTTTTCACACCAACAGGCACACAAAAATTATCTTTCAGAGCTCCTATTAGTAATAATATGTAGTATTAATGATCTAATTTCTTAGCTTCAACTCTTTATCTCAGTTTCTAAAATATACCTGTTGGGTAAGTTTAGTCATCTTTATGCATCCAGCTCAGGAGTTTAGAAATAAAATGTTGTAGTCTTGAGTGCAACAATACCACATTTTTTGACCTCCAGACAGCACAACTTTATCTGTAGCATTTCATTAGGGATTAAGTGGAGCACTGTGTCTTTCTGTTTGTCATAGTAAAGGCAAAGGACACTTAAGGGTGACTGGTAAATAAAAAGAAAAAAAAAAGGGGGGGGGTGACATTTTCGTATCCCATCATTGTATATACTTTTATCATGTTTGTTTATCGGCCTTTCTTATTTTTCAGTTTTACTTGAAGAGTTCATAGTGGAGACAAATAAATTGTTCAATTTTTCTTAGTTAAGAATTTCAGTTTTATGCTAATATGTATTTTATTTCCTATCGGAGTGAAATAAGTGTTAGTACCGTTAGTTGGGGTTTTTTTAACAGAGCAGCTAAAAATGTCCTTTGCCTGCCTCTCCATTGGCGAGTTTTCAGAAATGCAGTAGTTCTCTGTCATCTCATAGGGACAAGATCTAAACTTCTTATATAATTCAAACATTTTCAGAAAAAAATATTTCTGGTTTCTTGTATAAATTGTAAGCACCATAAAGAAATCAGATATCTGTTTTCTGCCTTCTCCAGCCTGTCTGCAAATAGATTTTGTCTCAACAAAATAGCCTTGTACTCAGCTGTCACAAACATTTGTGTATTACTTAGATGTCTACACGAGTAATTTCATTTGCCTCCTTCAGTAGCTTAAATATGTTTGTAGATGCTTGCCCACCTTTTTGTTTCTTAAGGCAAGCTTTTTGCAATTTTTTTTTAAACACGAAGTTTGAGTATAAAAGGTATTTCAATCTTCTTGTGATTACATTTCTTACAGAATGTTGGAATTTTTGGACTGTGCATCTGTTTAGGCACGTGGAGAAAGACAAGACTGAGATCATGTAAGTCATGAAACTGAGGGCGAATAATCCATACTTTGTTCTTTCACCATTTTTACAATTTATACCCAGATGCAAGTAATAAACCAAAAAGAAGAAAAAAAACTAGTTAGCTTTTATTTTTAAAGTGCTTAATGAAAAGCAAAGTTCAAATGAGGCCACAAATCCTGGTGGTGCACAATGGGTTGATTTATTTTGTAAATAGACCATGGATAATTAACCATAAAACAAAACTTTTCTTTTTTTTCTGTTTTCTTTTTCTTTTTTTTTTTTTTTTAATTGCATAATGACACTGGTTTCTTTTAGTTGCTCTGAGTTGCACAGAGGGATAACGACTTATTCTCAACTGGTTGCAACTAGTTACAGCCAAGAAAGGAAAAATCCCAGAGCAACGAGAGGAAAAAGGCTGTTAAACCCCTACTGCACTTGGAGTTTTGTAGTAAGGCACTCACTAAAGGCTACAGAATGGGGAAAGCAAAAGAGTACATATTTACATACTCTGATGGTCCTTGCCATGTTATCCCATGTTTTTGCTCAAAACTCACAAGAAAAAGACAGCCCCTGCAGCTGGCCTTGTAGTCCACAATTTTGTATTGACTTCTAAATAGAATTATTTTATCTTTGTTGCAAGTTTCCGTTATGTGTCTTACTACTCTGACACTGAGGGAAGAGTCTTCTGGATAGTCATAGTCTGCCAAGTCCTCTCGTGAGCCAGAGAGTGATGCTGGTTTTTCAGATATGTGATATGAGAAAACTGTCTGCCCAACATCCCCAAAATTTGTCTCTTCATAATCCACAGTCATCTGTGGAAGGGATCTCTAATGCCCAAAAGGAGAAGGTCCAATTTGTTGTGAAAGTACATTCACTGCTATTTAAAACGACCAGCTGGGATTACAGCCCTGGAGACTGTAAATAAAGTAGAGCGTGAGATGTTCAAATGATAATATGGCCACTTTTGTGGTGGTTTGTATTAGTTGCCAGTACTTAGATTTGCTCACCTTATGCCAGTTCAGTAGAGTGAAGAGAAGGATTATGTAGGTAACAGTCAATATGCAAGAGGTTGGAGTTGCCACGGAGCAACTGACTATATGGACACCTTAGCTTGCTCTCACATGCCACGTGTGCAAATGCTTTTGACTATATACATAAGACCGGCAATTCACACAAAGCTAAAATCTGTGTTCATGTTGCCTGCTGGTGCAGCTGTGCTGTGTTTCACAGATGGTGACTCTAAGGGACTTGCAAAAAAGCCCTCCTCACTCCAAACAATAGCCTGGGTAGGCAGAGGTAGTGGGTAAAAGTGATTAAAACCGGTATTGTTTCAGCTGTGTTGACTCAGTTTGTTACAGCAGTGTTACAGACTGGTGTTTGTAAGGGTTCTCTATCCGACACTGATTTGTGGACATGCAGTTTCTTCTGCAAATTTGGAGTATTTCTTTGTCAGAATGTACTGCGAGACTGAGGAGAGGAGAAGCAGATTATCATCAGCAGAGCATCACCTCTACTCGCTTGAGTTTAATGCAGATAACTGGGAATAAGGATTCCGTGTTTTTAGTCTAGATCCCAGCTACAAGGCAGGAACTTAGATCAGTGCTTTAAACCCGTAGCTGGAGAACTGATGAGTTCCCACTGTGTTACTGACACTGGTAACTACAACACATGGGCTGCCACTTCTAATCTGTTTTTAGGCCAAAGAGTCAAGTTAAAATAGCTCTTAGTTTGAGCAAGAGGCTTCTGTTGTGGGTGGGAGTCGTGCTGGGGGAAACATTAGCATTGTACTTACAAACAACACTGCAGTGAAGACAGGACCCCAGAAATAAGTTAACTCTCCAAGGCTCAATACAGTCTTTGGCTTCCCTGCAGGTCCTCTTGGAAGGGAAGGCAGCCAAGGTCCACTGTGGTAGTGCTAAAAGGATGAGCTTGTCCCATAGGGTCCCCCTTGAAACTGCTTTTTGTCATGCTTGTGCTTCTGGGAAGTGTGGCAATGTATAGAATCTGCTACATACTGTTTATGAGTTAGAACTTGATTTTATTGACTCTCAGAGTCCTTGTATCTTGTGACAATCTTTTTCTGTGCTTTGCATCATGCCAAAGAGACAGGGGAGTGGTGTTGGCATGTCTTTGTATGAATAGGTCTGTCATTAAATATTTGAAATAGAAACATCTGAAATAGATCTTGCCTGAGAAGAACAATGGGATAACTAGAGAAAGCCAGTTTTCTCCAAATTTGCTTTTGGGGCTGGGAGTTTTAAGCAAACAGAATGAGAAGAAAAAAAAAAAAAAAAAAAAAAGAGAGAAAAAAAGAAAAAACCCAAAGAGAGCAGGTATTAGTGCATGGGCTTAAAAAACAACAAACCCGGAGAGGGGTGAAGGGAGACACAAGGCAAGTTAAAAGAGGAGAGCGGAGGGATGCTAAGCAGAGGGAGGAGTTTTCTTGTTTGTTTGTTTGTTTTAATAACTAAGACCAGCTAAGGGAGAGGGAAGCTGCTGGTAAAAGGACTGAAAGTCCTTCGTTCAGAAGAGGCACTGTTTTGTAAAGGGATCCTTTTTCACTTGATGTGGATCTAAGCCCGAGGACCATTGACTGCTAGTTATGAGGATGCTGAGGCACGGACATGCATTTGGGTATTTCTTGTTTTCTCTGATCTCTAAATCTGTGTTTTTATTTTGTGCAGGGTGAGGCATTCAGTCATCTTCCTCAGGCAGTTCCTCTGAAATCTTACTGTTAGGAAGGGGTTACCAGCAGCGTTTGCTGCAGGCACACACAAGATGAAGGAGACAGTTTTCAGCTCCTTTCAGATTGTGGAAAGTGTCAGCACATGGGTCCAGTATGCAGAACACAAATTCAACAGTATGCTTGGTGCGTGGCAGTAAAAGCTCTGTTAGAGGTAATTGTAGTTCAGACTTTTGAACAAGCCTTTGTATTTCTCTCCTGTGGTAATAACCTATTGGTAAGGATATGCAAGCCAAACTCCTTTTATTTTAGCCACTCTTATCTCCTCCCAAATACCCTTCCCCAAATCTAATACCTAAAAAAACCCAAAAGCAAGGTAATCCCAACCTTTGTTCCCCAATATTTCGCCCATCTCAGCCTTGCAAAGTGTGGCATCTGATGTTGCAGTAGGCAGGTCCAAGTTCTGGTTAAAAATGCTTTCGTGGGGGACTAAGCAGAACAGTTGTTTGAATAGTTCTTCTCCAAGCACTGCATTCAGAAATTCACTTTATAAAAAACAAAAATTTTTTGGTTCTTACTGAGATTCTGACCATGTTACAAAAACCCCTCACCAAATGGCATGGGAGACAACCACTTTCCATAAGCATCTCAATGCTGAAACAGCCAGGGCTGACTGGGAGTGATATGCTGTCATGGTTAAAGGCCTAGCTGTGCTTCAGCTCTCCTTCTGGTCTTCCTAAATGAGCAGTTTCATGTGTTGGCACTCCTGCTGCTACCTGATCTGGGTGAAAGCTCTCAGTTCTTCCCTGTTTACGCCAGGATTTATCATATAGTTTCAGTCAAGCTTCACATGACTTCATGGTATTTTGCATTTTAGTAATTTGCAAATGTATGAGCAGTGATCTTAGCAGGTGAAGCAAATAGTTAAAGAAAAAGGAATTTTAGATGTTAAATATCTTATTAATCGCAACTGTTCTTACATTTTTCTACCAGTTGAGTTTAAGGTTAAAGGGCAGAGCAGAAACAACTGGCATTCCCCTCATTTCTCCTCACTTCAGATTCTTCTGCAGGAGTAGGACTCTCTGTGACTCTCAGTCTGCTGCTTTATCCTGCTCAGAACTGGTTCTGATACTTCCCCAAATGGCAGTAGTAATTAATGGTACTTGACCCAACAAGATGTGAGTTAGTTATTACATAACTGGCTGTCTGAAAAAGCCTCTTACCTTTCATACATCGGTAAGCTCCACCAGTTCTTGGACAAGAACAGCCTACCAGCTGGATTATTAATAATAATTAGATTGTCACTGATGTATTGATAGTATTGCAGAGGTATCACAAGCTTCTGAGGCTCACTAAAGTGTACTGAAGGTCAGGACTAGAAGCACTAAAAAATACATACTGGTATTCTCTTCTTGTGGAAATACTGGTTCATTAAAAAGAAAATACTTCCAGGACTCTTATTTGTTTTTATTCTTCATATTTCCAGATAAAGCTTTTTGGCATTTGTGGAACAGAAATGCATTTGTTTCGAACTTTTTATTTCAGAAATGTATTTTATGTCCTAATATAAAATGTAAATCAAAACTGAAAGTAGCAATCAAAACAAAATTATTTTGTCAAAACAACATTCAATTGATTGAAATGATTTTTTATTTTTGTTTCATGGGTAACTTTGCAATGCAGTGTTTAATTCAACTGTGAAACAAAAGCAAATTTGAAAGTCTAGCTATCCTGTGAAGCAAAAATGTTGGGTTGTGTTTGGGCTCTCCTAGGTGGTGCTTAAGGGAGTGCTTCATCAGAATTCTGCTGAATCTGTTTAATTAAAAAAAAAAAAATTAAAAAGCATGAGGAGACCCAACAGGACAAGAGGAAGGAGGCCTCAAGCTGTGCCAGGGGAGGTTCAAGTTGGTCCTCAGGAAGATTTTTTTCACTAAAAAGGTTGTAAAGCATTGCAATGGGCTGCCCAGGGAAGTGGTGGAACCACCATCTCTGGAACCATTCAAGAAACAACTGGATGTGGCATTTAATGCTGTGGTTTAGTTGATGTGGTGGTGTTCGGTCAAAGGTTGGACTCAATGATCTTGGAGGTCTTTTCCCACCTAAATAATTATGTGACCCTTAGACTACGCTGAAATCTTCTTGTATTGATGTTATCATGGGACTTTCTATCTCTGTAACAGTTGATCAGAATCCATCTCTGCAACTGTATGTAGATCTCCCCTGGAAATGTATTCTGGTTTTTATGCTCAGCAAACTGGGAAGCCTTTGATACTGTTTCAGCTCTCCTGACTTCCATCTCTGTGGGCTGGTCATGAATCAAATTCTGGGTGCCTATCTCAGTCTGACTGCATGCAAAGGGAGCAAACAGTTGAAGGTGATGATAGTGTGAGTATAAAGTCTATACAGTTAATATTAGTGTATTCACTTTATTTGTTACTTCCTAGATTTGATTTAAAAGGGACCTTCTCTTAGAAGTACACATTCTGGTTACTGCTTTGCACCTTTCCTTGTCCTGTGTAACACCCATAACACATTATCTCTTTTTCTTCCTCATATAGAATCTGTATACTTAAATAGTGAAATTCTTCTGGCAGCAGCCTTGTCAAGGGCCACAATGTGGTATATGCCTTGGGGGCATTTTACTTTATAGATTACAGCTTTGTCTAAGTTCAAATTCTTCAGGACTGGTCTAAATCTGCTTCAATGAGAGTGCTCTACAAAAGAAAAACATGAATATAAGGGAGGTATGTTAGACAAATAGGGCAAGGGTGAAGATTAAAAGCAAAGAACATAGTTAAGAATTGCTCTATTGCAGGAAAATGTTAAGCATCTGACCTTGTCTTAACAGTGTGATGATCCTTATTTTTGAAGGACTGAGCTAGTTAACCCACTCATGTGATACCTTGGTTATTCAGGTCTGTCTGCCTTGAGCTTGGATAGGTACAACAGTCTCATATTCCTTGAGAATATCAGCACTGCAACTTTCTTAAGTTTGGGATAGATCAGGGAACGTCTGATCACCCACTCAGTGGAAGTTGCAGTTCTGCAAACTTTGGAGTTCTCACTCCCATTGGAGGTAAACAGAAGGTGACAAGTTAGACCAACTGAAAAATTTTTCCATTCGTTTGACCACACAACCTATTGTTTCTGTTTGTCAAACCAGAAGAGGGGTATTTTGTGGTACAGAAAAGCTGCTTTAGGTAAATATATATTGGGACAATAGTGCAGTAGTGTTGTTGGTTCAGGATTTTTCGGTAAACAGGCGTGTGACAAGACAGGCAGAAAGATATGCTTTGTCCAACAGCTGTCTCCTGTATTCACCAGCATTTTTTTTACCTGATTAATAATGCAACCTACTATGTCAGTATAAATTAAATTTAGTCTTAAGAAGACTGGTTTAATCTGAAGAATATATTATGCACTGGTCTTGGACATGAAGAGTTGAGATATTAATGTATTTAGGCCTTAAAAAGTATAAAAATAAAAGCTTCCCCACCTCCGAGCTCAGTAAATAAATAAATAACATAGTTTATGTTGTGGACACGCTCACAATATTTCCTGCATGCTGGTGGAGCAGCACACATCAAAAAGATAATAATATAAGCAGTAAAATATCCCAAGCAAACAGAAAGCATCTGTAGGTCTTGCCTAGCTGGCTGATATTATTGGGATGGTTGTTTTTAGCTTACCATGCCATTAATGCTTTGCAAATGTATATGTGCATGCTGAGGATTGGTCAGGAATTGAACTGTGTTTGTAATGGTTATACTCAATTGCTGCATTGTGCCTGGATGCCTGCAGATATGTAAGAGCACAGGAAAGGTACTCGAGAAACTATTAGACCATGTAGGAGCTGGTCTACCAGCCCTAGTCACAGGAGAATGTAATGGACCATAAACAGGATGTAAAGAAACATTTGGAAAGACGTTTGGAGAAGTCCTGGCATGTACCTGAAGTGTTTGTTAGCTGATGTCCCAGGATTTCTTGTAGAAAACAGATGAAGTTCCCTTGGAACGTGTATTGAGCCTCATCGAAGTTCTCTCCTTGGCTTTAGCAGGCTGGCTATCAAGTTCATGTTGGCAATTCTCAATTCACACTGCTGGATGCAGTCGGAACCCACGACTCTTGTTCAAGCTATTGCAGCCTGGGCTGCCTTCAGCCCCAAATCAACACTGGCAGTACAACTGTCCTGGCTGCAAATGCAGAAGTTAGAAAATGTCTGATGTTAACTTGGTATTAAGTGTTACTTGATGGAATCGCCTCTGGGAGTATGAGTTTGGGGAACCCTGAGATCTCCTGATTTTTTTTTTTTCAGTCTTTCCTTGTAGAGGTAGATGGGCCATTTTGCTGGCAAATGGAAAATTTAAACATAATTCCAAAAGGGTTCCTAATAGGAGGATTTTGCCACACAGGTAATGAAACCTCACTAAGAAGGCAGGCTCCCTTTCAAGAAGCAAAGGCCATCAGGTCAAGAAGTCAGTGACTTGCCCAAAAGTTAATTTTGGCAAAAGAAATGAGTTTCCCCCGCTGGCTCCCACAAAGCTATTAGCAGTACATCATCCACAGAATTGTCTTCCTGACTGTGTGCATTCAGGTTAGTTCTGAATTCCCTTTTCAGACTCAACTGTTTAACAGAGATATGGCAGCGGCTTCAGAAATTGCTGATTTCTGTCTCAGGCATGACAAATTTCACAGTATATTCATTAATTCCTATTTCTATAGCAGTTTTTAAAGTGTCTTCACTTACAGGGTTTAATATTCAGTGAGAAATAAATTTGGGAAAAGGGTCTTTCAGTAAGGGGCCTGTTGCAGAAGTTTGTAAATCCTTTGGTCATTGCATTGTACAAGAACTTCAGATTTTTCCAACTGAAACTTCTGAAAGTTTCATATAAATATGTGATTGCTGTATATATGGGAAACTCTTGATATCATCTTGCTGTTATGTGAGGCATTTAAGAAATCCTGAAATATCTTTAAAGATGAAACAATGGGAAGCTGCTTACCTCATGACATAATAAGGCAAAATAAGGTCACGAAAAAAGTCATGGTTGCAGCTCCAGCAACAGAACTGAATGAGTTATTTGTAACAAATAATTTATTTGCCAAATACAGCTTTTCTTGTCCCATCAAATATACACAAGTTGATCAGTCTCTTTGATTCAGGAATTGTTGGAATTTATTCGATGACTGCTTTCAAAACTTATATTCTATGGACTCTCTGTAAAGGGAGGTGAAAGAAGGATGGCTGTGGTTTTAATACTATTTGCAAAAGCCTATTCTGTAATTTTCCTCTCTGGCATCCATCTTACAAATTTGCATTACATGATGCCAGGCATTTAGGAGTCTATAGTTTTGATGAAAGGGAGTAACAAGTTCAGCTTTCATACAAGAGTTAATGTTCTTACAGCATGAGTTAATGTTTAGCAGATAGGAGGCTTCACACAGGTTTCTGAATCCTCACACATCCTTCATATTGCATTTATTTTATTAACCCTATGACTGAAGTGGTAAACAAAAAATGGAAAAAAGAGGTCCTGATGTTGCATGGATGAAGTGAGGAACGGGGTGTGATTATTTCATGAGTGCACTGATTCAGAAGCTCAGGGTGAAGCTAGATGCTTCTTTTCACTGCACATAAGGGCAGAAACATGTCATAAGTAGTTGCTGGTGTGCTGCATTCATGAAAAGAGCATAGCATTCCCTTTCCAGCCACCAGAGAGTAAAGGAAAGACAGAGAGCTGCAGACATCTGTTACTGTGTTTGCTTGCCTACCCCTGTTCCTGGAGGTTTTGAAGTAGGATTTGAAAAGTGCGTGTGACAGTCATTGTTTCTGGCCATACTTTACAACGACCTACTGACTTTAAAGAGCCAAAATTTGGACCTGCATTATTTAGCCAGCCGTACACGCAGGGCATTATCAGTGAAAAGGCTGGGAACAAAACTTAGTTCCTGGTTTCCTGCCTATTATTTAGTACATATCTGATTTGAAATCTATTTTCTGCATACCCTTGCGTGCATATTTGTTGGCACATGTGCTTCTTGCCATTATGGGGCAGATCCCATAGATTTTCTGCGTCATTAGTACAGAGAGCNTATTTGCCTGAGCCGCTAAGATTTTTTCTCACAGTTCTGCCTGTGGCGCCTGTCACTAGCAGTCAAATAAGGACAATTTTACCATTCTCTCCTGCTGCTCTAATTTTTTTTTTTCAGTGCCAGTACATGTATTTGTTATTCTTTATAACTCCCTTTGAAGTTGGGAATCCAAGGGGAATCTAAAACCGACCAGATGTTTCTGCTGCTGGAGACACAGAAGACAGCGAGGATTAAGTTTAACTGAAACTTAGTTCTTTACAAAACCCCATTACAGTGAGAATTCTTCCTCAGTTAGTTTTATTTATTATTTGTATTTGCACTTGCCATCGTGGGTAGGTGATACCTCAAGTCATCTGGCCTGGGAGAAAAATGGATGATTTATCCAAGTAAATAGTGTATCAGCAGCTGCCTGCATTGATTTCCCTTATGGGGTTTCAGTTCCATTACACTGCATATTTCCCACCCACACTCTTTATACAGCATTTCATGTTGAGGAAAATCACTCCCATCTCTGTAACTTCAGAGAACAGATATGTGGAACCATCCAGGGAGAGGGCAGTGCAACTCCTGTGTGCGTGGGGAGGGGTGACATACTTTAGAAGGTACTGGCCAGAAAGCAGCACGAGATTTTTAACTCCTTCTCCTGTCGTAGCTGAAAGATGAGAGAAAGGAGTAAAAGCTGGCATGGGAGACCGGCTGTGGGAAGGAAGGGATGTGCTAACCTCCTAGAAGTGGGGGCAGCAGAAATGTCTCAGGTGGGAAAGGACAGGTAGAATTGTTATTGTTTGCTTCTGAGTTCAAGTGAGATACTTTTGAAGCTGCAAGACAAGAAAAAACAAGAAAAAAGTTTTAAAACAGTCTGTGATACGAAATACGTGTAGTTCTGTGCAGTATCCACATCCAAATTAAGCAGTGGGCAATCCTGGTGGCCTGCTTTGGCAGTCATGAGAAATAATCCATGAGAGAAAAGAGTGCCTGTTCAGGCCTCACAGAGCTCCAAATGGGAAGGCAGAAACACAACAAGGCCTCGGTCTCTCTTTACCTCGGGCATGGCTTAAGATAAAGTTTGGATCCACTTTAAGATTTTAAACACCTCAGATTTCTGGAGTACTGGTTACCAAGTTATCTCATCTGAGTTTGTGGGACTGCCTGTCCCTACGCCCGTCTGTCACACCCATACGTAGCTGTTGAGCGTGCTGGTATCATTCAGCTGAGTGAGAAAGAACTGAAAAGATGATTCGTTTTCTACAGAACGGGTATCTAAGGAGAGGAGAAAAACTCACAGTAGTGCCCCTGCTGAGGGAAAAACAAGCAGAACTTATCAGCTAAGCTTGTTTGGCAGAGGACAGTTGGCTGGCCAGCACAGAAGAGGCATAGCACAGGCTGTCTTCTGCTCACCAAGAACATTATCTTCGTTCTGGGAGATGAGACCAAAGACAATTGTGCTCCTCTTGTCTGGTGCTCACAGGCTCTGGTTGCAAATCTGTAGGAAGACAGACTTTATCAGTATCTGTTTCATGTCTGAGCTGTTTTGGTTTTTTTGAAGTCCAGCCCTCTTTCTCATTGATAAGTCAAGGTACATCTCTGGCAGATAGCGTTTTCCCTTTCCTCTCTGCTGTGGGATTACAGCAGCTTTTCCTTGATTTTACTCTGTATGAATTCACTTTATTGTTTCACACCAAATCTCACTGCTTCTCAAGTCTTGATCTCACAGCCACCATAATTGAGAAATAGTATCGGGCTCTGCCTAAGTTACTCTTTAATTGGCCAGATGGATCACTCACACCTTCACCTAGGCACTGTCCTCCATCATTAACTGTTGGAGTTGCTGCCTAATATTGCAAGGCCCTGCACACCACCCTAATTTGTTTTTAAACAGGGAAATCTAAACCCTGGTAATTGTATAGAGCCTCCTAATAAATGCAGGTAAATTACCTCATAAAGCCAGGTAAAATGCATGCACTGTAACAAGCTCTCTTCAGAACAGCAAAAAGGAGTGGAGCAAATATTTGCTAGTGCCTATACTTACTTAAAGCTGCTTTTCTGGTTTCAAAATATAAAAAGAAATCAGGTCGTGAAAAGACTGGGTGATTTGGGATGTTTTGTAAGGTTTCGAGGAAAGATAAAAAGAAAAAGGTAATCACATGTTTCTCATTTTATATTTTTAGGACCTGAATTTCCCAGCTTTGTATTAAAGCGAAACAGGTTAAAATGAGGGAATTTTGGACTTATGTATTTTCTCTTCTTTATTTTTTTGTCAAGGCATCAAGGCAGATGGTATGAAAAGCATTTATATTGGTCTCTCTGCTGACGGAGCTTAACCTAATAATCCAGGACTTGGAACTGGGTGCTTCGATAAAAACACTTTCTGAGAGATTTTTCCATTCAAAACACCAGGAGAAGTTTTTTAATTGACAACATCAAAAATTAGTATCCTGCCAGGACTACATTTCTTTGCACCTTATTACTCAGAACAAAAGATTAATATGTTCTCATTCTGAGCATGAGACTTTTCAATAAATTTTTCCTTAATTAAACCAAAGATGAAGTGAAATGGTTTACCACAGGATTGTGAGAGTGAAATGAGGAAAAGCTCAGTTCCACGTGTGATGGGCTGACCCTGGCTGATCTGTAGGGTCCCACCAAAGCTACTCTATCACTCCCCTTCTCACCTGGACAGGGGAGAGAAAATATTACTTGTGGGTCAAGATAAGGACAGGGAGAGATCATTCAGTGATTACCATCACAGGCAAAACAAACTCAGCTTGTGGAAATTAATAGAGTTTATTGCAAGTCAAATCAAAGTAGGATAATGAGAGATAAAACCAAATCTTAAAAACACCTTCTTCCCACCCCTCCTTTCTTCTTGAGTTTCTCTTCACTCCTGGTTTTCTGTAACTCCTCCCTGCAGTGACACAGGGGGATGGAGAATGCAGGTTGAGGTCAGATCATCACAGTTGTCTCTGCCACTCCTTCCTCCTTGTGGGAGGACTCCTCACACTTTTTCCCTATTCCAGCATGGGGTCATCCCCATGGGAGACAGCCCTTCATGAACTTCTCCAACATGAGTCCTTCCCACAAGCTAGAGTTCTTCACAAGCTGCTCCAGCATGGGTCCCTTCCACAGAGTGTAGTTCTTCAGGAACAGGCTGCTCCAGTGGGGGTCTCCCACAGGGTAACAAGTCCTGCCAGCAAACCCTTCTTCAGAGTGGACTTCTTTGTCCGTGGGCCACAGGTCATGCCAGGAGTCTGCTCCAGTGTGGGCCTCCTAAGGGGATGTAGTCTTCTTCAGGAATCCACTTGCACTGCTGTGGTGTCTTCCATGGGCTGCAGGTGGATCTTTCCTCCACCATGGACCTCCATGGGCTGCAGGGGCACAGCTGCTTCACCATGGTCTTCACTACCATCTGCAGAATCACTGCTCCAATGCCTGGAGCACCTCCTGCCCCTCCTTCTGCACCAACCTTGATGTCTACAAAGTTGTTTCTCTTACATGTTCTGACTCCTTTCTACTGCTGCTGTTCTGCAGTTTTTTATCCCTCTTTTCAAGTACGTTGTCCCAGAGGAGCTGTCACAGTCACTGATGGGCTCAGCCTTGGGCAGCGATGGGTTCATCTTGGAGCCGTCTGGCCTTGGATCTGTTGGATGTAGGGGAAGCTTCTGGCAGATTCTTACAGAAGCCATCCCTATAGCTCCTTTGCTACCAAAGCCTTGTCATGCAAACCCAATGTCCACCTCAGTTATTTCTGTGTTCTAGTTTAAGCACTTGATTTTCTTCTGGTGATTGCTCTGTTCTCTTCTTTTGATGGTGTGCTAGATATTTTGAAATTTACAGACTTACCTCAGTCTTTGAAATGAAGAAATCTCAGCTTTGAAAATGCCAAATTAAACTGTGATTCTGAGTTCCCCTTAATTGTGAGCACCTTGACATACAAAAAAGGCAGCATTCCCCTTTGTTCAGCTATAGTCTGAACTTCACCCTATAACCCAGCTGTAGTGGGGAAAGCTGAAAGACTGAAGCCAATGGATAAGAAGATAACATGGTTCAAATCTAAAATTTGAAGCTCATCACTGTGCAGCCCCCACCTGCATTTTTAGATTTTTGTATGTGTGTGTTCTTGAGACATTGCATTTGAAATATATACAGGAAACTAAGCTTAGCTGGAAGACTGTAACTTGTAAACATTTTCCCGTGTATGTTTTGATAGAATGATATGGGGGCGTAGGGCAGGGCTGTGGATTTAAAAAATATTTTTATGCTTTCGTAACACAATCCATAGTCCATTTTAGACTTAGTTCTGATTACACAAAGATAATTCAGATGTGCCATGGAAGTTGGCAAATAGTGAAACAGGTTCCTCAGTATTGTGACACCAATGCTCCAAAGCAGCCTGACCAAGTGGGAGGTTACACCCTACTTTGTTAGGTCAGTTTATGATGTTTTTTCTGCTACCTTAAAAGTGTCTTTAAAGATCATTTCGCGTCATTTACAGTTGTCTTCTTCCATATAGGAGCACTGCAGGCAAGAGTGTGCAGTGGAAAGGGCCAGTTCTGCCAACAGCAGGCGCCAAGGACATGGCTTACCTATTGTCTGTAACATACTGCTTTATACAGTCAGACAGGAGTCTCTCTTTTATCTCTTGCAGTCTTGGGTATTAGAGTATATAGGCAATGAGTCCAAACCAACAGGGAGCCAGAGGGTAGATTGCACATCTGACTGTGAGAGTCATCATCAGGCCAAGTACTCCATCAGGCCAGTTGGAAAAGCATCTTGTTACTGAGAGGTAGGGCTGGATTTATGTTGTGCCCAGCACGCTCAATTAGAGCTGGAGGATTAGATAGCCCATAATATAGCTGTGATACTCTTGAGCACTGAGGGGTTACAAGTCCTTCTGCTGTGCTCAGAGCAGCACGTGTGTGAATAGGGTAAAGACTTGGATGCAGCCCCAGTACCCCCAAACTGTCTAAGTTATTCCGACAAAGTAGCATAGACCTCTGTGGAACACATTCTCCGCCAATTTGCGTGCATTTGTGTTCTGTTGGTCTTGGAAAACATTATGCCTCCTGTGATCGCTTTCTCGAACAGTGTTCCTATTTCCCTCATGATTTAACAGCTGCCTTGCAGTTGTGGTCCTTAGATCTACCTTTCTTAGATCTCCAGTTTGCCCCATGGCCTCTTTCATCTTCCTTTCCCAGGGCCCTGGACAGATTCTGAGCTCCCTGCTAGCTTGCTGTTGTTTTGTATCTGCCCTCAGATTGCGGGTGCTGGTATTCTGACAGTCTACCCAAATCCTTCGTTGCTCAGAGGAAATAATAACTCTCATTCAGCTGCTTTCTTAGCATTTATTGTGACATCCAAAGACAAATGCAAACTCATCTCTAGAATCATTATTCTCTTTGAAGAACAACGGATTGTCAGGGGAGACATTTTTTTGTGTGGATTCACTTAGAAGTTCTGTCCCCCAGTGTGGTTCTCCAGCTGCCCCTGTCATATCCTCCGTTGTTGTTTATCCAACTTTTAATAATTTCCTTTTCATGCTAGAAAGGGCCACATAATTTTCTCTCTGTGTGTGCATGTATTTGTATCTACTTCATGTTTTTTCATTTCTTTCAATTCATAACATACGAAATATATAGGAAAAAGCATTCATTGCACTAAATACATTTATTATTTATGCATGGTTTATATTTTTTTGGCCTAAATTTCGTTGAGTGCCTAAGAATTTTGCACACCTCCATTTAGTCTTTAAGGAGTTTCTTAATCGCCTCATGTCATGACTAATTTTTGAAAGAGACGTACTGATCACAGTCACTGATTTGTGAATAGGCTACCCCTGCTTCTTTGTAGAAACAAATGAAGGGGACCCTTGATAGGGTTACTAGGAGAGGTAGAGACTATAAACATTGTTCTATGTAATCAAAAAAAAGAATATCACTTAATATGTTACCAACCACATCGCTTCCCACACTGAGCATCAGCTATTTATGTATGTTTTCTGGATCACCAAAGCTATTTTGAGATACCAGTGTTAAATTATTTTGGTTTCAAGTCATTCCTGTTTCTTATGGGAGATCAGGCCTGGTCTGGAACCAGCTAGAGGTGGTGTGAAACTGCATAGCTTTATTTGCTCTATTAACATAAGCTTTCACCTAAAAGTGTTGAGATCAGCACAAGGCTTGCCTTTACACAAGCGTGCACAGATATGAGGGTGGAAAATTGCTAAGAGAAACTGTCATTCAGGTTCTCTGGGTAGAGTAGGAATGTTGTTTATTCTGCTTTCAGTAGCAATGGCAGTTTATCTGTAGCAAAAGGAACAGAAGAAAGCAGCAGAATGTCCCTCCAGTCATGACCTTGGTTCTGACAGTGCAAGCACTGGATAGCATTTAAGAAAAAATAAAGTGATGACTTGCAAGTAATCAGGTACAACATCACTGGTTGTGGCAGGGGAAAAAAAACGGAGGAAAATCAGTGGAGAACATTAGAAAGTGCAGCCCTTAGCCTGCTGGAGTGAGCAGGATTTTTGTTGGCATCTTTTTTTCAGTTCTGCGTCCCTAAAAAAATCCCAAAACCGTGTAACATGCACTTAAGAGGAAAACTGAACACTGTACCAGCCTGAAACACCTCAGCCCTGGGCTGTCACGTACTTCAGCACCACTCTCCCAGAGGACCCTGGGAAAGCAGCATGTTCTGCCTCCCAGGGACAGTGGGATGGAGGACTGGACACCAAGGGGAGCTCAGGCACGATGGTAACAGTGGCCTTCCAATGGGGTTAGATAGATACCAAGGTTGGATTGATCTGAAGATGGAAATTGTGAATCTGAGGTGAAAATAGTTCCTCATACTGAGATCTGTTGTGTGAGCTCCAGATCCCTGCCTGGCTGTGAGTTACTGCACAGCTTTTCTTTCTATGTTCTGTTTAAAATTTACACCAAAGTGTTTGTAGTGTAATAGTGATTTTTCTTTCTTGCATTGACACAAGTGTAAGCTATGTATTGTATTTATAAAATAAGGGTTTTACAGGCATGAAGCACATCCATCTGTGTTACATAAACATAGATACCTTTTGGTTTCTTTTTCCTTTTCTTCCCATTTTTATGCTGCACAAAGAACTTACTAAAGCAGATACAGTTATGGCGTTGTTGGCTTTAATCTGCACAAGATTTTTAAACCTTTTCTCACATTATAACATATTTAACTGCTGCTTTAATGGCAAAGAGGAATTCTGTGGCTGCGAGCAGAGGAATATGAAAGGTATAGTGGCTTTCCTGTGAGAGGAATATGAGAATATTCACTGACAGAGGAACTATGAGGAACAATTATCCCAATTTGACAATGCTGTCAGATTTTCCACTTCCATGAGCACAGCTGGCCATGTGGTGCCAGGGTGAGAAATTCCACAGTGGCTGGAGGCAGACTGCACTGGGTGCTGGCCTGGCTGGCAGTGTTGTAAGTCAGGAGTTGGACCTGGAAAGAAAAGAGAGATGACTTTCTACAGCTTTGAGACAGTAAGGGGAAAAAAAAACCCTAACCACCAGTTTGGAATGTAAGGAAAGAGTCTTTGAAAGATGCCCCTTCCCAGACTGCTGTGCCTCAGAGGCTGAGTTTGATCTTGAGATTCAGGTTCTTAAAATACCTGTACTGCCTTCTAAGACGTTTGCTGCTCTACCTCCAACTAAAGATTTGTTCTTGTGCAAATTTGCAGCTTGCTTAAATACCTGTTGAAAGCTTTGGAGTTTGGTTTATTTATTTGTTCAGTTTTCTGTATCACCGGTGCTTCACCTAGGGTTTTTTGTGGTTTGGGTTTGTTGTTGTGGTGTTTGGGGTTTTTTAGGGGGAATGGTGGTTTGATGGGGTTTTTTTTTGTAATCCAAGTATTTGCCCAATGTTAGCTAACTGAATCTGGAAGCTCTGAAGGATAAAGAAGTGATGCAGGTCTTTCCCTGGTGGGCACTGAAGTCTGAAGTCTGTTTGGATGCAGTTTCAGCCACACGTGGTTTTCTTGGGGTCAGCCAAGGATATTGGCTCTCTTACTTAAACCAGTGTATTAGCTAGACTTCAAGATGATCAAGTCAGTTGGATCTAGAGAGGCAAGGAATTGAAGAGATTCTGAACAAGCAAGAGAGGAGACAGTGAATTCCTCATTTGCTAGTGCTCCAAGTACTAGGGATTGTTTCTCTTGTATACATCCGGTTTTATATGTTGCTTGAAATTGAAAATTGTATCACCGTATGTTATACTTTCTGTTTTGAGCATTATGTGCTGTTCTTCATAACTTTTAGGATTTCTAGTTAAGAGTGGTTTACTGAATACTTGAGTTTGATAATCTTTGAAACTCCATCTAAAAGATTACCTTCCTAAATTATCATATAGATTGCTTGTTACATCAGATTGCCTTGACTTTTAGCTACTGCTTTGTCTTAGTCTTTGGAAGGAATGGTCTCTTTTCTCATTCTTTGTATGAGTTGTTTCACAGAGCTGTTCCCTGGCCTACCTTTTTAATGTTTTCTAATTTCTCTGTTGAAAACTTGGGAATGCTGGATAATTCCCTAATCAGGCAGACAGCTGAAATAATGGACCCCAAAATGTAGGCTGTTAATTATTTTTCAGTGCAACAGCAATGTAATGTGTGACAATGGAGCTTTTTGGTAACAAGTGAAATAATTTTGGACATACTGAAGACTAGAGCGATTAGCACTTAAATAACACCACGCTTCTGAGGATAGCAAAGCATTTCATAGCATTTAATGAAGGAAGCCTTCCTTACATACCCAGAGGATGTACTCCACTGTCTCTAACTCTCCTCACAGGGAAGAGAGGAAACTGGTTCAGGGAGAGGTGAGGGACAAGGCAAAGTTATAATTAGTGGGCGTGCTGTCTGATGATAGTCAAACATAGACCAAAAGCCTCCATTTTTGTCCTTTGCATGAACTCTAGAGGGACCCATTCCAAGCAGGGCATTTCTGCAGCAGCTACTGCCTCACTGGGCTCGACACAACCTGGCAGGAGGGTGGCTGGGGGGAGAAAGCCCTGCTGCAGGTTCATGCCATGGCTAAAGAGGGAAGGGAGAACATGAACACTTTGTAAAACCATGTGTGGATAACTAATTATGGACACAGAGGTTGGAGGAATGCAAGAGGAAGGGAGAAAGTAAATGAGACAGTATGTATCTGAGGGGGTAAATTAGTGCACATGTGAGCCCGAGAATGGGCAAGGGAGAGAGAGAGGTGTGGAATACAATCATGTTTGCTTTCAGCTGCTCGAACACAGAAACTCATTTGGTTTCCTGTGTAATCAGCACTGAAAACCCAAGTATTTTGTTGCTAGTGCTCAGCTCTGAAAAACCAAGTTCTATACCTGTGTTTTGCAACACCTTTGAACTGGACGCATGTAATGAGTATCGCCATGTTGTGGCCTACCAGGATTATTTTAGGGTAATGGTCAACATTAATTTGTCAGCCTTTATGTGGAAAGGGTTGAGGCCATTGGCTTGTGGTTGCTCTGGCTAATCGTTTTAGCAGTTCAAGAATACTATACTGTGAGTATCTTCCCTGTGTGCTCGGCCTGTCCACGAGAAAAGGATATCAGACCCCAAAATCAGTCTTAAATTCCTTTATAAATAGCTACAGCTGGTTTGCTGTGGTGTTTTTCCTTGGTAATTACAGTAAATATGAACTTTAAGTTGTACCAAGTCTTAATGTGTTGGGTTTTTCTTTTTTACTTTGGCTTCAGCAGTATTTTTAAATCCATGAACTAAGGATTTGTTTTTAAATTTTAAGAGATATCTCCCTCAGCATAGAAAAACAGGACTAAATTTGCTTTCTGGGCATTAACATAGCCTTAAAGCAAGCAAAATGGGCATGGAGGGTGGTAGCTGTGCTTGACTCTTAGGATTGATTTTGGTGTATTAGACAAGCTCCCTTTTAAATTTGATATTCTGGTCTTAGGAATAGCCAGGGAGGAAGGCAGATATCTTCAGACATATATATATATATATGTGTGTATGACATTTAATAATTGTCTTACTTGAAAAAATAGCATCACTGTTACAATTTATTCACTGCTGAAGCATACATAGAGCCGAAGAAGGTCTGTGCTGATTAGTGAGACAATTATACACATTAATACCAGATTAATCAGACCTCATACTTTTAAGACAACAACATAAAGACACAGATAGAGTTTTGAAAACCATTATCTATCTGTTGTCCCTGGCTAGCTCGGCTGGGATGTACATAATGATGGTTGGACTTCACAGTGCTAAAGCACTGTCGCTCAAGACAAGTCCCACATTACTAACTACAGAAATGAAACACCAGTAATCTGGAAGACTTAACCAAGCCTGTGAAGCAACTTTCTGGTTGGCAGATGATAGAGGAATGCCACCATTCAGACCCATGCCATGGGTTCTAAGCGCTTAAGTCCTGGATCCTGAATAGATGCAACATGAGAAGTTGGTCTTTGGGACCCATATTTTGTAGCATCCTGGATACACTCTCCTGCCCTTTTTGAAAACTATGACTCTCATGCAGTTGTATCTGACCCCAACATAAAATGATATTAATGTGAAATAATGAAAGTTTTACCAGAGGTTATCAGAGGTTTGGCTATGAGCAAACAAATATACCCTGAAATCCCACTACTGCAACCAGCCAGCAAAAGGGTACCTCTGAAAGCTCACACATTTACTGCATAGAACACATTTTCAGGCAGAATAATGTTTCTTTAATTATTCCTGTGGTAGAAGGTGGTCCTTGGCCTAGTTTCATATTATTTCTGCAACGTGAAATGGGTTAACCCTGAGCATGTAGCATTTGCAGCTGAGTTGGAAGGAGTTTCATTTAAGCTGAAGAACTGTAGTGTCTCTAATCTCAGGGAGCCTTGTGCAGAACAGTGTTGTGTTTAGTTGTGAATATCAGGTTGTACCACCATTCTTCGGGGTTGCCTTTAGCACACCCCCATGGCTCCTCACCAGCTCTTGGGAGGCCTTTTGGCTGTATGTTTTTATTATTTGTGGTTTTTCCAGTCTTGGTGCAGTTTCCTTTTAAACAGTAGACAGAGCTGACTTGCTGCTGTTGACTCCATAACCTGCTTCTCATTTCAACCCCCACCTGCTTAAAAGGTTCAGTAGTTGGCAGTATGTCTTCTGGGACTGATGTCTGAGCAATGGACCATTGAAAAGCAAAATGAAATATAAAACTCCTTTTGTGTCAGGAGCTCTGGATCTGCAAGTGAACACCTGCTCTGCTGATCACTGAACCTAGGGAAGGGAAGAAAGAGGAGGAATCTCTTGAGAAGCAAAATGGCCTACTGGAAGTCAAAACCCCATCTTTCTTGCTGTATTAGCTAATAAAAGTGAAAAATAGCTTTTTTTTTGTTCTTCATATGAAATACATTGAAACGTCAGGAAAAAACTAAGTAGTTTAGTGAGGAATGAGTGGTGCAGGCTATGGATTTTTGTTTTGGTTTTATCATCAGCTCACCGTGTGACTTTGATCATGTGTCTGAGTTCTTCCCTGTATTAAGCGAAGCCTGGAAAAATACACACTGTGGTTTTTGATGTTACACTTTATTTGTACAGATTCCCGGGGACCCCGCAGTGCTTTAGTGACTGTCCCCCCCATTATGGCAGTGCCACGTAGACTTCAACAACTTAGAGTTTAGCTAAACTCTGACAGGTAGAAACTTCATTATGCTAACTTTCCCCACAGCTAGCTTCTCCCATCAAAAAAGCAAGCCTTGCTTTAAGCCTCAGTGAAGTAACAGCACATTTCTGGTTATCTGAAGAGGCTCAAATATAGCGGAATGAATTTATTAATGATGTATTCCCTCACAGCAAACAGATTTGTGCTCTCCCATAATTAAGCACTCCAGAAATAGTACTTGTCACCTTCCCTTTAGAGAAAGTGAAAATAACCACCATACAATGTTAGGCAGTTTTCTCCAAAATTAAAGTTTTATAGTTGAATCCTTGCAAGTCTTATATTAACAAAAACATATGTTTTATTTTCTTGGATGTTAATACAGTTTTTTGTTTGCATTTAAATGTTCTTGTGGAGTGTTTATACCACTCTGAAGGAAGAACATTGTTCAGACATGAAAATCTGTAAATGAAACCAACTTGAAACAAAAGTAAAGCTAGCACATCTGTTTTAATATCTCAGAGAGTAAACCAGCTGTGTGTATATATAATATATACATGTTAGTAGTAGATGTTAAATTAGATTTTAAGAATTTGTTCCAGCTTAATAGCCTAAAATGTTATTAGTAACATAGATAAGGAAATTACTTAATGAAAAATATATGATTTTTAACCTGACAGTGTCCCTCTTAATTAAGTTATGAGATCCTTAGATGAATGATGTTATAACAGTGCAGTGTGTAGCTTCTATTATTTATAAGACAATGCCAAAGACCTAGCTCAAACCGATTAAAGCAAGGAAAATCTCATTGAAACTTGCCATTCTGAGCAAGCGAATGCTGAATATTTCTAGAGAATTCATGCAGCTTTAGCAACTCAAACGTAGTACCCAGCTAGATCTTTCTGATGCAGGAATTGCACATTTGGGGAAAATAATGATTTTAATATTAAATTAATAAAAAACATGATCTTGGCAGGTTTTGAAATGTGAAAAAAAATGCAAGTATTTCAGTTGTGGTGATTGATGAAATTTAAATTAGAAATCTGGATATCCTCACCTACAGTACAAAGTCAGCCTTGCAGTGAAATTTTTTTAGTTTGTTTTTATAAAAATCTTCCAAAATTCCTGTTTGGCAGCCAATTGAGTTCCTGTGCTAAAGACCCCTATGTGACTTACTTCTCCTTGCCCTGAGCTGGCCCAGGTACATGGACCCTTCAGCACAGACCCACAGACCTTTAACCTGCAGGTCTGCTGGCACTGCCAGCGAAGGTTTGAGCACCGAGCTGTCCCGGGGCCGAGGAGGGAGGATGGGGTGTGATGCACAGCAGGGCTGTGCTGGCACCGGGCACCGCTGAATCATTTCCGTCCCTCTCCCTGCGAGGGTCAGGGAGGCCAAGATTAGCAACTCACCCAGGTCCCAGCTGCAAGCTCAGCCCAGCCCAGCTGAGCAGTAAAACAGCAGGATCCTTGAGAGAGTTTGTGATGTCCAACTTGTGAATTGCTGTTGGAGGTCCCGTACCTCATATCTTTCTTTGTCTGTGGAATGTGTTTTAGGGTTTTCACTGTATAGAGATTAGGAATGGTGCATGGCTCTAAAGGCAGGAAGGCTAGTTGCTCTTGATGTAAGAGTTTTAAAAAGGATAAATATTGCTTTTGCTGGGGGTTAACTTATCATTAGTGATTTTTTTTACCTCTGCCCAGTTATTTTATCAATTCAGTACTTTAATAATTAAATTGTCTACAATTTAAGCAAATAAATAAGAAACCTGAATACCCAGAGATACTGAAATCAATCATAAATATTTTCTTTCTGGGTCCCTGATTTTATCCTAAATATCAAAATCCTTGAAGTATGATTGATTAATATTTCTTACTTTCTCTTTCCTGTTCCTACCACTCTTGAAGGCTGTAAAAATCATAAATTATGTGGAATTTCAATCAAACTGAATGCAGCACGAGCAGGTTATAGAGAAGAACTTGTAACATACTTGAAACTCTTTTCCTAGTCTGACTTCAGAAAAATCCCAAGCAACACAAATAATGAAGTAGTTGATTTTAAAGGCTTGATTCTGGGAATATTGTTGAAGCAGTCAAAATACAAATTTGCTAAGCAGATATTTAAGAAAATACGTATAATATCTTAACATGATTATAATTTTAAGCTAGTTTTCTATAGTAGTTCAAGCTCTAACCCCTAGAACTGATAGACTATAATCATGTCTTATACTGATCATGCTTGGCTTGGAAAATGAACGTATTCAAGGCTTAGATTAACCATGCACCACAGATGTATTCAATGAGCCTGTTTCCTGTTTTGCTTTATAAGCCCCCCCAATCCAATCCTTTAGAGACATTTTTATCTGCTAATAAGCATAATTGCAGGCATTCCTGCTGTCATTTATAAAATTATAAGACATTTATTTAGTCAGTTGTGGTGTTTAAGGTTGTTAAGTTTTCCTGACCAGAATTGAAGCTCTGCTGGCAAATGTTTCTTTAAAACTTCAGTGGTACACCTGGTCTCCTGGTTCTCTCTCCAATAGATCATTAGTCTGTGATGAGACATTTACCATGTAGAGGTTTGTACCAGAGACACAAAAAGTTCTGGTTCTCACCTCTATCTGCTTTTATACCATTTGTGGTTGCCTAGAGATGATCCAGTTTTCCTCTGAGTCTTGCAGACTGTGGATATAGACCCTGAAGCCTGGAAGGTTTCAGCACTGCACATCTCTGTGTGCAGAAATGCAGATCCAAGGGGATTAAAGCAGAGAAATGGGGTGTGTGTCGTCTTGCAAATTGGCTGAGACCATTTCAGAGGAGTGGAAATCTGCTGAGGAGACTGCCATAAATGTCACATCTGATCACAGAAGCATAGAATTGTTTGGGTTGAAAGGGTCCTTAAATTAAGATCATCTAGTTCCAAAGCACCTGCCATGGACAAGGACACCATCCACTAGACCAGAGTGCTCAAAGCCCCATTCTCAAGGGAAGGGAGACCTTATTGCAGCCCTTCTGCTGCTCATGGTAGTTTCTTGGGCTGCATCTAACTTCAGCCTTCATTTCTCCTGTAAACCATTTCAAAACTCTTTGTTTTTTTTTTTTCCTTCTGCCATATTTTTCAACTGCAGATAATGAAAACAATTTGATGGATACATGTGGAGACTGGAATTTCTGTATTTATTCTGATGTTACATACAAAGTGACTGACAGGCTCAGTTCTTTATTTCAAGAGTCGAGCATATCTTTTTAAATCAATAGGAATTTTGCCATTGACTTGAATTTGAATTGTTGAAAGGACTCTTGTTTTGAGGGAAGATATCTAAACGTGTCAGAACAAGCACATCTGTTAGCCAGACATCACTTCAAAATCCTGAATTTAGTAGAAAGTTTTAAAGGCTTTGTGGGAAATAATGGACTGCTTTAGGGAACTGCAGAGTATTCAGATTAATCATCTAGGCAGAAGTTTGTGAGTTTAAGGACTCTTCAGTATAGAAATGCTGGAATCATGAGCTTAATGTTATGTTACATCGCTTGGTTCTACTAAAAAAGTATATCATCCTTTTAACTTGTGAAATCTCACTGTCTAAAGGTATGTCAAAGTGAAATAGTTCAGGCAGGGGCAACATCAGCAAAAACTGTGACTGTTACTAATTTCACCCTCACTGGTATTTGTTCCATTCAACTGCTGTTTATTCTTCCTAATTCACAGTATAGATGATTTTATTTTATTTTTTTGTTGTTTATCCACATGAATAGACAAGCTCATGAAATGGTCTCAAGCAGCAAATGGCTTTGGAAGTCAGACAAAGTGAACTAATCTCCAGTTTATAAACGTATGGGGATGCTGAAAGAACAAATGCTTCAGCAAGCAACTTTAAAGAGGAATTGGGATGTGGAGTTTCTGAAGGAAAGGAATTGGAGGTGACAGAGCACAATACAGCCTGAGCACAATGACACACTGAGTAGAGAAATTTAATTACATAAAGAGGGATAATAGATGAATCAACTAGAAAAACAGACACCAGAGAGAGCAGGGAGAAAAGAAAAAGAAAAGGACCATCTGACCATAGGAAAACAAAATAGAAAACTTTGCAGTATCTTACTAACCAGCCTTTGAAACCAAAGAGAGTATATGAAATTTTTTAAAAACTCATTTGTTTCTTAGCCAGGGGAAAGACACTGTAAGGGAAAAAGGGACTCTGCCCTCCTTTGGCTCAGACTGCTTCAAAGGTCTGCCCGGTGTGATAAATAGTGCAAACCCCTTTGTGATCTCTGGATGAAAGTCACGATAGTAAGTCAAAAAAATCATTCAGAGGCCAAATCCAGCACTCCTCAGCCTTGATTCAGGCAAAACTGCCATTGTTTCACACGAGTGTCTGGAAAACAGAGGATACAGGGGCACTGAGCCAACTGTTCTCTTTTTTTTTTCTTTTCTCCTTCTTTATTTTTTTTTAATGTATTGTAGGGAGAGAAAAAAAAAGCTAAACGGGTTTTCAGAGTGGAGAAAACTGTGAGAAAGGGCGGGGGCCACCCACTTGTGGTGCCCTGTCAAGGCTGAGCAGATCCTCCACTACTTTCTTCCCACCTGCCCCCAGTCTGCTTTATGCTGTGCGTCTTCATTTGAGGCCAGTCTTGCAGCCCAAAAGAAGAACTTTGCAGAAAGTTAAGGGCAAATAGTCTGAATGGAAACTTCTCTGCACACTTAATTATAGCATTTGCAGTTAAATGCAAACTAGTGGCAAAGCAGTGGGAACAACTGGGCGTTCAGCAGAGAGAGGCCAGGTATAAATGCTTTGATAGTTAGATTGATCCGAATTTGAATTAGACACCTTTTTAGCATCCTAAAAGAAACAGTCTCACCTCTGTTTCGGGATGCATCCTTTTTTTCTCTCTCTCCCCCGCCCCGTCCCTGTGTGTACAATAAAATCACAGTCAAAGCAAAGCGAGCAGCTCTGGTTCTCCTAAGGGCTGCATTGAAATCAATGAAGCATCTTCGTGGTCTATTGTTCCTAAAAGTGTTCACACTGAGTCACTTCCTCAGCATCTTCTTCTTGCAGCTCAGGGTAGAATTTCACCTCAGGTTTCACTGATTGTTTGGGAGGCTGGGGGAGCATTGTGGCTGATTTCCTTTTCCTTGGGAGTAAGCTTTCCTAGTTCGGGTAACTTTTGCAGTTACTAAGTACTAAGAAAGGCAGTTATTTGGGTGCCATTCCCTTCAAGTGTTGAAGGCAGTGCGAGTTTGGAAGAGCCCAGCAGAATGCCTAACACATTGCACAGACAGACTTCACGCTGTGCTTCACATGCAGTCTTAACTCAGGCAAATTCATACCGAAGTCAGCTGAGGTTTTCCCTGAGTGAGAAATGAGTTAAAAACTGAGGCAAGATCCTGATCTTTTACCCAGGCACAATTCCAAAAACTTTTTAGAAGAGTTGCTTTTGACTTACAGCATTGTAACAAAGATCAGAATCTGGGCTTCAATAAGGACTTCAACATTTGGCAGCAGTCCCATAAAGGCCTTTATTAATTTATTTATTTATTAAAATGGACAATTGCATCGACTTTAATAACCCTTACCTCAAAGTTCACTTGAAAGAAAACTAATAAGACTTTTTATTGAGAGAAGAAAAAAAAAAAAGTTTAGCTATGGTCAGCCAGGGTGGGAAATTCCATTGTGGCTGCAAGCCCATGGCAGGTAGAGTGGAATTTAATGAAGGAAACTGCTGTGTTTTTGTGTCTTTCTGTATGTTTTTCCTTTAAAACCAAGAGCTGGGCAGGCTTCCCATTTGACCTGATGTGACCCAAGCAAATTGCTTCTTATATAAAAACAACTGCAGACTTGGAGAATGTGAAAATGCACTGTATCCTTTTTCCAACTCAGGGAAAATGAAAGCCTGAGAAACAGGACGGCCCTGTCAATACTCGTTGAGCAGAACTATCACTCAAGCCCTATAAAGAGAGATTAGAACAGGCTTCGTTATGCCAGAGGGATTCATTATAAGTTAGATCTCTTTAGGTGTTTTTTTTTTAAACAGAGACACTTACCGTCAGTGAGAGAAAAATCTATTTTTCAGAAATTTTTTTTTTTGGGAAGGGAGAAGAAAAAGAAACTCTCCTAAAGGAGGAGAAAGGGGAAGTGGAGGGAAAGAAAAGGCTTTAACTAACGCACTCAAACGAAAATAAATAAATTGATAATTGTTAAAATTCGGGCAAAAAGCCCAACTTTTAGCCTTTGCTGTAACTTGAGAGAGCACAGGCGCAGGGATTCAGGGTGTGTCTACTGATATTGTATTCAGATGTGTTGCCTTGGCATGTGTACTGACGGATTTATATAAAAAACAAAGCAAAAAAAAAGGCATTGTGTGCTCGTGAAATGACTTCATAAAATCCTTCCCTTTATGAATTATTTTGATCACAGGGCTTGTTGTTTAAATTTCTAAAGTACTGTGCTTTTTTTTTTTTAATTGCCTTCTTTTCAGAACTGTCTGTTCTCAAGTTGGCACCTTCCGCATAGCAGCATGCAGAGATTAAAGGAGAGGGGAGGGAGGGGAGGTGTGGAGGCTTTCATCAGACCAAGGGGGTGACGTGGTGCGTAAGCAAACTCACATCTTCTGTTGGTCACCCCTGAAAGGAATCCTGAGCTCTGAGCCAGTCTTCTCCCTTACAGGCACGTCTAATCTGCATCACCCACTCCAAGGAGAGGCAAGCAAACACTTGGACCGTCACATGCTGCCATGTTAGAGGAGACAGAATAGACTTTTGTTTGCTCTGTCTTGCTTAAAATGGAGGTGAAGAGCTTCCTACACAAGAAAGCAAGATATGGTAATACTTACCAGGTTCAGTGAGGCCTCTTTTTCCAAAACATTGGTTTTGCTTGTGCTCCATGGGTTTCTGTCTGTTGCTGGAGGCTTTTTCCTGCCATGGCTCAGGACATGAGAGACACCATGAGCACTCCCTGCATTGCACACTAAAGGGGCATCCTGTAGAAGGAAACTCCTGATTGTTTCGTTCCAGATGTGGTGTTAAGGATATGCAAAGTCAGTGTTAATCACTTCCACAAGATCAACATTCACCATCATCGTCATCCAGATCCTGTATTTATCTAGCAGTTACAGTGGAATTTTCAGATGAGGCATGAAACCTACGGTTCAGGAGAGCAGGGGTTCATTTGCAATGTCTTCTTTTTATTTTCTGGGGAACATTCACAAGATCCTTATTATATTTTTTGTTACTTGATAAAATCTGATGTAACATAGTACTTGTGACAGCCTCCCCAGGACTACGCTGCTTACGTAAAGGAGGAGGTCAGAACAGTACTGACCTGAAAAGGGCTGTGAGCTTTTTATTGTAAGGTCGTATTTATAGCATTAGGATTTCCAAAGAAAGGTGGTACTTCTGCCCAGAATGCTGGTGTTTTCAGAAGGGGATACACTGATTCATGGGCCTGGCACTGATTTGAGGTTAGTTAAGAGATTCATGTTATATGTATTGATTTGTTGGGTCTCTTCTCATTGCCCTGTCTGCTGAGCAAACAGATAACAGCTGCACGTATAAATGGGTGAGGAGACAGCAAACAGTGATTCAGGGTTCTAGATTGAGTCAAAAAAGATGCTGATTCCAATGGAAGCAAAGGATCCTTGTTTGGTTGACTGGATGCAGTTTGAAAGCTTTGTCTCTGTCTTTAGTGGTAAGACCAGTTGTTCCCCTGGGTATTCAGCCCCCTGGGCTAGAAGACAGGGATGGTGAGCAGAATGAAGGCCCCTAATCCAGGGAGAAATGTGGTTAGCAACCTACTACACCACTCAGACACACACAAGTCTATGGGGCCGGATGAAATCCACTCAAGCATACTGAGTGGAGGTGAAGTGCTCGCCAAGCCACTTTCCATCAGGGATCAGCAGCCCTGTCTGAGCATGGTTTAGCATTGGAACAGCTGTCCAGGGAACTGGTGGAGTCACCATCCCTGGATGTATTTAAGAGACACGTGGATGTGACACTGGGGAACATGGTTTAGTGGTGGGCTTGGCTGTTCTCGGTTAACAGTTGGACTCAGTGATCTTCAGAGTCTTTCGAACCTAAATGATTCTATGATTTTTTTTGCTGCATGGAATTTTTCTACAGGTAGCATAGCTTCCAGGTCCTGGTAGACTTGTTTTTAACTGCGTACAGGAAAGTTCCAAGTAGACAAATAGTGGAAACCTTATTATCTTATGCTAGAGAATTTGCTTCATAGTTTAGAGACACTTTGTTCCCAGAAACTCTTTTCCATAGCCTAATAGATCATTCTGCTACAGAGAAATAAGACTGTACATAGAACTCTTCTGTTTACTTCAGGTCTTTTCCCTTTGCAGATTAGACATCATTCTCTTCTCCAGACCTGCACTTTGTGTGACAGGAGATGAGTGTCATCTTTATAGCAGCTCTTCTTGTCCCTTAGCCAAGAGGATGTATTATCTTTGACATTATGAAGTTTATGTAAAACTATACAGAGCAAAATGTGCTTTTTTACTTCCTGTATGTAAACACTGGAACCACTTCATGCATACTCCATCACGGACTGGAGACCGAGCCATCTAACTTTTCAGTGGATATATATATTAATCATTCATCCAGAAGCAGCTGAATTATTGCTTTTAAATATGATTTTCTGTTGTTTATGTAATTGTTTTTTGGGATCCAGTGTCCACACAAGTGTTTTTCAGCCTGGACTGTTTCTGTGGCATCTAATGTGAAGTGCAGTGTGCAAAACAACAACATGTTGTGACATTCTTACTGTGCAGCTTTGGAGAGAATGCCTACTTTAAGAGCCAGTTTGCACATAAAATAATTTCTGTGAATTGTACCTTTTCTTAACGGAAATCAAATAAGTAATGAGCACTGGTTTTAGATTAGTCGTAATGTTACTTACGGATGTTTAGCAATACATAATTTCAGCAGTAGAATGAACTGCATATCCTGTCAAATCAATCCTTTTGTATCATTTTACTGGACAAAGCATTTGGCAGAGCGAGGAGAACAGTTTAGGTGCACGGGTGTCTTCCTGAGATTTAAAATTGAAGCACTCTAAGGTGTCTGCGTTTTTGACAATGAACTTTAGAGCTCTTTTGAATTCCATTGAAAGGCCTAAGGGAATTACTAAAAAGAGGTCGAAGTGCATTTGGCAGGTCATAGAAGAAATCCTTCTGCGTGTCAGTTCTCCCAGTTTGAGTGGACGGTCACAGGACCATGTCATAATGTGTCCTCTGTTTTTTGACTTAGATAAATTCTCAGCAGCTTTTTTTAGCTCATACTCTTTCATAGATCTCAGTGGGAATTTTGACCAAGAAAGAAGCAAGTAGTGCTTCAGGATGTAATGCTAGATTTTTATGTGCCTGGTCTTGACCATGTATATGACCAGATTTCTGAGTGAAAGGCAGGATAAAATGAAAATGTTGCTAAGTGAAAAGCAGATGAAGGAATTTCTGGCTTAAAAATCCAAATTAAGGTATCAGCAGGAGATTTGCAGTCTCTTTAGAATATTTCTAATTTGTACAAGCCTGTGTGGACCTAGTTCTTTCTCATTTAATGGCACACCCAGAACTTTCATTGGCTTCAGTGCAATTATTCTTACAGCTCCAGGAACTTTCCCAAGAAGTCTGCACCAAAACCCATTTATCTAAGTGGGAATGCTTCCAGTGGCACCTGTATGCCCTGGGCTGGGCTGTACATGTAGGTACCTCTAAGTTGAGTACTACTGAAAATAGTCTATGTTCTTGTTTAAAAAGGATGCAAAAAAAAAATAGATGTTCTGATCAATAGTACTTTTCTTTTTAACATAAAAAATAGTAACAACATGAAAAGCTACAAATAAGAATTATAAAAATTCTATGATGGGTACTGCAATTTGCAATATGTAATGGCTCAGAAAAATTTGTTTCTTCTGGAACTTGAGACTGTCACTGATTTTGAGACGTCTCAGTTCTACTGGGAACTGCATTTGTAAGTATTGAAATATTTACCTTACATATGCATTTTATGTTATATATATTTGTTATGTTTTCAGAGCGGTGACAGAAATATAAATCCTGGCATTAGTATTTTGAATTTTGGTAGGTTTGTTTACCTGAAAAAATTCTAATGGAACTTATAAACTCTTGTGAATACTTCTAACTGCCTATTATTTAAGTGTGTGACTGGTCCTGTAGGACTAAAAATTCAGGGGAATAGCTAACCAGCTGTCAGCTAAGTATATGAGTGCATGTTTTCATAATCAGAGGTTTAAATTTTTAAAGAAACTGCACAGGAATCTTATCATCTGCTTAAAAAAAAACAGGACCGCTTTTAGAATAAGAAACAAGAGCATTACTAACCTAAAGTGTAGAGGGAGAAAAGTTAGACTGTTGAAACTGCAGAATGGCCTGAAATGAGGAAATTGTATTTACCCAGTTTGGAATCTGGCAAGTGCACTTGAAATACTTTTATTTTTCTTTCTTTCTTATTCACAGAGTTGCAGGATTTGAGTTAGGTCTAAAGTCAAAATAAATATGATGCCTCGCTCAAGAAGAACTCTACCTCCTTTATTTAAGAATTTGTATAAAGCATTTGACGGGGTTGAGTGGTATTTTATTTGGTTAAATTAGGGTTTGAGGTTTGTAAAGTTTAAACTTGGTCCCCTTTTGAGAATGATTTAAGACAGGAATGCTATAATCATCTAGTTATATGAGGCTAGAGCAGGTGCCGGGGATGGAAAAATGTTTTTTTTCTCCTTCCATCTGTTCTCTGAAGAACTACTTAATTCTTCTTGCAGGAATCTGTTAAACGCTTTTCATAAGGTTTCCCTGTAGGCAGACAATTCACTGCAGAACCCCATAGGCAGTGCCTTTGGATGTACTGGGAGTAACTTGTGCACAGGCTCATCCTTCTTTTCCAGGTGGAATGAGAAAAACAGGAAAGTGTGCTTAGGGATCCCTCTCCATGTCTCTCTTTTGAGTGCAGCAGAGATTGGACAAACTGAAGAGTAGCTTCATGATCCATTTCTGCTAGTGGGAATAACATTACTTTCTGTTGTATTTAAAACAATTAATGGAATTGGGTTGCTTTCTCTTCTGTATGAATATGTGTCAGTTATTCCAGTTTTGGGTTTTTGAATATTCAAACAAATAATAGACAAAAGTGAAACTACCTTGAAAATGTTTGACTTGTTACAGTTTCTGCTTCTAAATCAAGGCAACTTGAGTTTATCAGACTAGATGTCCTGTAGTTGGGCAAATAAGTAGTCCTGCATTCCTTACTTCTTTGTTTGTCTTTGTGACAGGGGTTCCTAGATGTTAGAGCTTTGACATTTTTTTAAACTCAGGGTCATTTTCTCTTCTTAGTGCAGATATCTTCACAATACTTCTGCTAATATTAATGAGAGTCATACACAAATCCTTTCTGTTACTACAGAGAAAGGGATCCCAAATGTTTTAGTCTTCCCATCTGTATACTATCAGAATGCCATCAGATGAGAAGGAAAAAAAGAGTACCAGTTTACAGCAGAAAAATATTAGAGGAATTCCCCCAACACACACCTACCCTGCAGGAAAACAGGAGCGTGTGTGTACAGGAAAAATCTGACAAGTTTGGTGTGAATTGGGATTTAAACTTCCTCCAAGCTCTGAAATTCAGGAATTCAGCCTTTGGATCTAACCCACAGCAATTTTGTTAGCTGACAAGGTCAAAGTTGCAGCTAAGGGTAAAAATCCTTCCTGCTTAATTTTGGAAATCTGAAAGTCAAAATTTTAGATTTTTCTCTAAAATAAATGAAGAGAAATTGGCCCTTCCAGGGTGAATTATTCTCCTCCTTTGATAGTCCTGTTATGATAGGACAGATTTCTCTTTACAGGTTCCTGTCTACGTGCAGACTTTACAGATAGCTTAAATAAGGGAGTTGAACACTCCCAACATTGCCACACATGGCTGTGGTCAGAAAAATGATAACAGGTCTTCTTCATTTCTATTTTGAGCTTTGCTGTTGGGTTTCCCCTGAGCTGACGTTGCTTGACATGGACACAGGTTTTAATGTGGGGTAATCTTCCATATTTCTGGACTGGTTTAATTTTTTGTTTGTTTGTTTCTCTTGATTTCCAAATGCCTTGGTATCTCAGATAAATCAGTGAAGGGAAGGAGAATATTCTGGGAAGGTATGACAAGAGGCTTGCTCTGGTTTTATACATTTTCTTCCAGATGATTACTCTTGACCTCCACTGGAAAGGGAGGACTGGGCTAAATGGAGCATCTGCCCCCATATATTCCCATGTTATTCAGGAGACTTTATGCATGTACACAAGTATAAACACATACACATGTCAAGCCTTTCAGTCTCCTAAGTGCTGTTGATAATTACTTCCATTCCTTTTCTAATAAATAGGTAAGTGGAAACAGAAACTTTTCCTATGACATGGGTGGCAGAAACATATGGATCAAGAACCCAAAGCCTCTTGGTTCATGTTCAGGTCATAGTTCAGTTCCTCTTACCTACACACACACCCTTCCGGCTTGGAACACTGTGATACGCAGCTTCAACTGTCCTGTAGAAGGTGGAAAAGGATAGTTCTCTCAGAGAAATCCTGTATGGGCTCTTTTGGCCGCTGTGTGGGACTAGACTGCTGTATGGGACAGTTAAGACCCTGATGTGAGAAGAGGGCATGTAATTGCCAGCCTTCCTGCACAGGAGCAGGAGTGCTCCTTTCATGCTTTCCAGTTGTTTGCAAGTTGAGCCTGCTCATGCAGCAAGTCCCAAAAATGCGGCTCTGCTGCCATGCCAGTGAATTGTTCATTAGTCACCTTATATTGTATGTACATGCTCAAACGTATGTAGATGTATTACGTTCATAGTTTATGTATACACATAGGAAAGTATTTATTGTACCTACATGCCCCCGAGGTAGGCTCTGTGTTTAGCAGCTTCAAGTCAAATGACCTGGTAGTGAAGGCTTGAAGGTAATTTGAAAACCCAGAGCAGTGCTCCTTTCTTGCCTGTAAAAGAACCATGCATGTTACATATATCCATCCTGCAAATTAGTTCTTTCTAAACACTTTTGAATAAAAGGATCTGTCTTACAGAAGTGTGGGTGATCCGAGCAGTTATTTCTATGATAATGAAAGCATGTTTCATATACAAGAAAGTTTTCTGGGGGTTTTTTGTGGCCTTGAGTAGATCACAATGGCCCTTTACCACTGTTTTTCCATTTCAGCCATTGTGAGTCTTGAATAACTAACATTTGGAAGCATTTTTGCAAATGAAAGCTGGTTATGAAAATGCACGGATAGAAAAGCAAACAGTATGATCCTAGATGGGTGTTTTCCAAAGGCATTCTGATGAACTTCCCCTGAAATGTAGCTCTGTTTATGTGAGCTTCAAAAAGTAAAGACAATAACTGTAGTATTACATTTAGTTTTATTCATTAAAGAAATGTTTGAAATGCATTATTCTGTTTAGTCCAGCAAGGAGCCCCACATTAACTGATGTGTCATGGGCTGCTCCGTGGCACAAAAGCATAACTAGAGAAAATACTCTCTTTTCCTTTCCCAGTTTTTGCATTGTGACCTGACATTTATGCATATTGCATAAAGCAAATTCTGAGTAGTGCAGCTTCACTGACTTGAGGCTGAAAAACATTTTTTTTCTCCCCTTTACTTGTTTTTTGTCCTTTTCTGATAAGTTCAACATAGTGTATACTATGCATGTCTTTCCAGATAGCACAGAAAGGATTAGTTATAGACTTTACATGAGGCTGCGCTGTAACTTTTGTTCATGTCCAGCTTTTCAGTACAAAAATAATGTGTACCTGAGTTCAACCGAAATGGTTGTGTCTGCCTGGTCACATTGTCTACAGAGCCAAATAATCTAAAGTATGCATGGTTTGATAGACGAAGCATCCAACAAAAGCTTCCTTAAAATGAGTCATATCTTTGATTCAACAGTCACATTAGTTGAAATTAATCAGTCTTCCTGTTGCTGGCACTGGGAAATTTAAGAAGAAAAGCAAAAGGATTGCTGCAACAAAACAATGCCATCCATTGTAAGGCAGTGCCAGCCAGGGATACCAGGCAGCAACCAGCCAGGCCAAATCAGCACTTATTTATTAATTCCAGGAATGTCTCAAATATTTGAGGGCAGTTTCCGGACAGAGCAGTGATGGCAGAGGGTTCTGGCATTACAGTGTGTCAAGGCGTCATGGATCTCCTGTTGGGAAGTGCTCACATTAGGGCACTCATTTCATTACACTTGAAGTAATTGTCCTTCTCGCTGTTCTAGCAGGAGTGGCAAGAAAACTGCACGGACAAATAAAGCAAGCAGCACGTTTTTCTGCATCCCATCTGGAGGCCCAAGTTCGTTTTTCCTTTTTCCCTTTCTGAAACTTAATTTTACATCAAGCAAGAGGTCAGAATTCAAGCATGATAGTTCAGATGTGCTCACTTGAAAAGTATGTATGATAGTTACTATGTCCTTGGTCATTTTTAGGCATAAAGGGAATCTATATTTCCTTACTCGCTTGCTGTCTTAGTGCTGCCTTCTCTGTATTTGCATTACGGATTTATTAGAGCTTTTGAAAGTACCTCCACTCAGTGTACAGACACCTATTCCTTCAAGTCGCTCTCTCCCTTCATTACCTCTTCTTAACTGAAAATTATTCTCCCATGCCAGGTCTAGTTCTCATTTCCTTGGTCTCTTTCTTATCAATTTTTCCCTTCTGTTTTCACAATTCAAAGATGCTTTGGACTGAATGCAGACATAGCCAATTGAAATTCTGTGGCTTACATTACTTAGAGGTAAAACAGTGCTACTTGGGCAAACTGTTTGAGCCATAAACCAATTAATTTATTCATGTTGATTCCATGGACAAGTGTTTCCTTCTGACCTCTGGAGTTGCATCCACACTTTTGCATGAGCAATTTTTTAGATTTCTTTGTACAAACAAGATGCATACACATCAGTCAGTCCCAACCTTGGCAGCATAAATTCACATAGTAAAAAGAAATTTGATCTTAAAAGCAGTAAAATGCAAGGAAAATTACCCACCTTTGAAAAAGTTTTCAAATCTCTTTTATAGATTCTCATTCTGCATTCATAAGTACGAACATGTTGCAGAAGTTCCTTAAGCAATGCAGCTAATATCTGAAATGAATTTATGGACTTGTTTGGCTTTTGCTTTTCCTCATCCATCAATAGAATACAGTACCCAACTTATATCCTGCATTTCTTTCACCATGCCTTTTCCAATTCTGTTTCTGCTCCATCCTGTTTTACTCACTTCCTTCAGCTATTTTCCCTAATTTGTGACTATAGGTCTAGCGTGTTTCCAAGAGACACGGCTCTCAATTTCTTTAAAGCAGGCTTTTTGCTCTTATATAAGTGATATTGTTCTTGTCCACTTCTCGTGTATTCAGGCCTGGTGTTAGGCCAGACCCATTGTTCTTCAGAAATGAAGGAGTGGTGCTCAGTGTAGCCCACTTGGCTGCTGAGAAATGGCCTCCTACTTCATTTTTCTCCACCAAAGGCTGATGGAATTCATGGAGTTCCTGGGTTTGCATCCTGCTCTGAGCACTGGTTAAGGATGACTGTTTCCCACTTAACACTAGCCTGGTCTTGTTTGCTGTACTTCTCCCTTTCAACCATAAAGTGCAAAGTAAGGTTAAGATTAACAGCTTACTCAACAGCAGTCTGCAGTGCCAAGCCAGATACCAGAGAGAAACACGGCTTCCTTCAAGCTCACAAACCAACTGGTGATTGGAGCAACAAAGGTTTGCTGGGATCAGTCCAGAGAGGGAAGGTGAATGCAGGGTGGCTGTAGAGCTAGCCAAATGTGATGATTACAGTCTGACATAGAAAACAGTCCCAGGAAAAACAGTTAAAACAGGGAGCAACTCTAGCTTAGTACTTTGGGAGTGGTGGGGAAACAATGGACATTCTTCATTAGTAGAATGTAGGGATTCTTTCTGAATGTATGTGTCGGTCTTGGCCTGGGCAGACTGTCTTCTTCTCTGTTTTTTAATGTATTCACCAAATGTGTAAGAAATTAAAACTGCATAATGAGCAGCATTTCCTCTCTGCAAACTTGCGGTGCACCAGCTATGAGAGGAAATGTGGTCCTGGGGATATTCATTTTTTATACTCTTTTCTGACTAGCACCATATCATTACATCTTCAGTCAATAAAAGTATGTGTCTTTAATATATATATACTCTTGGACATATATATCATTCCAGTAAACAGCTGTGGAAAGGAGGGAAAATGGTTATAAAAATAAGCATTCTGAACAACAAACAAGCTTAGTGTACAGCTAAAGGAAAATTTGAAGAAACGGGCCTTCATGAAGGAATAACATTGTTGAAACCATATGTTTTCCATGTACCAGGAGACTGTTTTAATAGTTTACAAATGTATTTAACCACAGAAAGTCTAAAATTAGTCAGTGTTTTAAAGGGCTAAAGATTGACACAAGTCATTCCAGTTAGTGAAGGACTTCTTTTCATCCACATCCAGTGAATAAACTTACATGACTGAGCAGATGTTTGTGGGGGATTGGTGTTCTATGGCTGCTGATTAGGGTTGTACAAAACTTTGCTGCTAACTTGTAGTATTCATTTTTTCAGGCATTGTGTCTTGTGGGAAATATGGTGGCCTAGACCACAAGAAACTCAAGTTCTGCCCCTGCTCTGCTGCTGCTATGCTCCATGGTCTAGAACAAGGTGTTCCTCCTCACTGTAGTAGTTTTGCCCTCATAAATTAGGAAATCCCTTTGTAAACCACTTTGAGAACTGCTGATGGAAGGTGCTGGCTATGAGCTTTGCCAGTCTTTTCTCCCAGTTTGCTTGAGTTTAGTAGCCTACGGTAAAACTCAGGTGAGTCTTCAGGACCTCCAGGGTTTGTACTGAAGTTGTACAAAACCTTGTATACAGCGTGTTTTCACTTTAACAGCTCCAGGGTTACTCCGAGCCGGGCTCCCCATCGTTAACAGGGCTTGCGAACCTCAGGAAATCCTTCCTCATCTGATCTGAATTATGAATTGGCAATGAAATCAACATCTTCTGCTGAGCAGCAGAGGTTTTATGAGGCTGTGCAGCACTGTCTCCACAAAAGCTTAGCTCTGTTTCAGCAGTGCTCAAACACCAGCTCTGCTCTGTTGCACACCCTGTGCATTCTCCTCTTCATCCTTAGATGAACTTTATCCCGGATGGCTTCATCCTTAATTGACTCAGTACTGTGTATGACCACAACTGAGGCACATGTACTGATGTCACCACGTTCTGTGATACCGCACACACCTCTGCTGAGCATGATCTGTGCTCCTGCCTCCATGACACCATGTTCTCAAATGAAACAGAGGTTTGCCCTTTCAGTCCAACTGGGCATCTTCTTCATCGCAACAGCTCTTTTCATTGTGGTTTGAGCCTCTTACAGAGTAAACTAAGTCACAGAGCTACCTGTGACAGTGTCAGTCATTGAATAGAGATCGAGCATGCTTTCCTCTTAGTTCTGTAGTGGCTCTCTATGCTCACTTGTCAGGTTTGCATCCCAAAGGCTCTTCTACTGGGTTTCTAGTCTGTAAAGAACTCATCTTTATTCTGTACACTCGTTGGCTGGAGCAAGCTTAAGAAAAAAAGATGTATCTACAAGAGAGGAGGAAAGTGGGCTTGGTCCTCAGTAGGTCTGGTACTTTACCAGAAATTTGGCCAGGATTTCCATCTTTTCCCCCCCCCAGGGTGATAATGCAGTAATGCAAAGAAACCTGAAAACAGAAAAATCTTACTAGATTTTCTGCGTTACTAGAAATCCTATTCAGATCTTTTATTTTAAAAAGGGTCAAAATGTACATAAGAAAAGGAGCTATATTAGCTCCTTCAATAAAGTATTCCTTTCATTCTCTGTCAAAAAAATGGTCACATGCTAAACATCGAACAAAAAAATTTGAAATGTTAAAGGAATAAAACTCTTCAGGGAATAAATTATTTTTACAACTGGCCAATATAAAATAATACAGTACAAGTCTCTTAAAGTAGTAATTGATAAAGGAATAAAAACTGCTAAAAGAGTATATTTTTCATTCGCTGGAGCTAACTGTATAATAGCACTCAGCTGTATTTAATCTCTGGGGGCCTAGGGAACAGGCACAAAAATGAACGTAACTTAAAATTGACGAGTGATCTTTCATGAGATCTGTGGTACCTGCTGCCTGCTGGCAACAGCCATGTTACTGCAGCAAGCCTACTCACTCAGCCCCACAGTACTTTGCCTTTCGGAGCCTTTTTTTATCTGTATGTTAAGTTGGTAATTCCCAAGGCGTCACAATTAAGTGAAAAAGAATGACTCTTCCAGCCTGACACTCAGGGAAACTGAGATACAGGGAGGATAAAGCCTTTGCCTGGGGTCAGACTGGTTTGTTCTACCATGTAATATGCCTGTAATGGCCTCAGCCCTTCCACAGAATGCTGTATGAAAACACACTAGAATAAAAATTTAAAATTGTGGTTTCACTGGATACTGTTAAACAGGATTACAACTGTGCTGGACCCAGGTCCTTCAACTTCCTACAGTGCACACTTGAGTCTCAGTATAGAAATCAAGTACTAGTTTTATATTAGGATCTGGTTAATTAAAGAACTCTTGCATTATATTCTAGAGCTATGTGAGTGGGCTTCAAAGGCTGACCTCACATGGGCAAAAACAGAGCATCCCAAGAGGGAGAAAATTCCCCCACTGTGTGGCCGTACTGTGGTTCTTGTTTGCCTTTAAAACAGGTCTGTCCCATGAACTTCTTAGATTTTCAGTGAGGAAAAGAAGATAAATTTTTCATTAGGTAGATACACGCAGAGATTCTTGGCTGATGAGAATGGAGAGACAGTGGAGACTTGGAAGAATGCATACAAGTGGCATTTCATTTATTCTTCTTATGTCTTGGTGGGTCTTAGAGAGGCCAAGTGATTTCTAGCTTGTGCAGGCTTCACCCAAGTGACGTTCTCTCCCCAGTGTCTCTTCCTGTTTTTCCATCCACTGCTCAGACTGTCTGTCCCCACAGAACTGCTTCATTCTTCTTGAGATCAGTCACACTGAAACAACTGAACAGAGTTTGACTTTTTAACTGTGTCTGTCAACTGGTTTTGGTTCGGTGGTTCTCTCCCATCACCCATGAGCTCATTTTCCATTAATTTAATGAGAAGTAAGAACAAGGGCTTTTATCTAAATAGTCTTAAATTTGGGGTGTATTTTAAAACTAAATCCTTCTTTATGTTAAAGGTATGAAACTACCTTCTTTTCATAGCACTTCCTTATAAAGCTGTTGACCCCATTGTATTAAATTTTATCAACATTTGAAATTTAGAAATATATCTACATTTTACAAGATTTTTCGGCTTTGCTTCCCTAAAAACGGAAATAACTGACTTCCTTATTTTCTTACACTGTTTACTTTGTTTAGTTCTGGTGGAGAATATGCCAGAAACTTTGATGGGTGGGTAAAAATAGTAGAAGATAAATGTTCCTTTGTAAAGTTCTACCCCATGCATACCCTGTGCCCTTGCATCATATTGCCTAGTCTGTTTGTTTTAAACAGACTGTATCAATTCAGGAATAGTAGCATGCTGTTACCAATAAAACAGAGATCGTTTCCCTTTATAATGCACAGAATCAGTTAGAAATTTCTCTCTCTAATTATTTTAGGATAGAAATTGTTATACTTTGAGACCTGGACCTGGTGGGATGAAATTTTTAAAAAATTTAAAAAAAAAGGCAGATAGAAAGAAAAAGCTTCAGTCTTTTTCTTAATGGTGGTTTTAAGCATGCAGAAAGAAGCAAGGAAAGCAAGGAGAGTAAATTGCAGTATTCTGAAGTTACCAAATAATACATTTTATTTCTGCCTCACTTCAAAATGACCCAAATGAATGTTGTTTAAACTTGGCTTATTTTGTAGATACCCTTGAGAGTCTGCTAATAAATCAAGTGCCAAACAAGTTAGTTCCGTAGTTTCAAAGTGGTACATACATAACATATGTAGACAGAATATCACTTGTGCCTGAACCTCACTATTTTTCTGTTGAGCTCTGTCTCCATTCTCATGGAAACCAGCCACTGATTGACAGTAATGCTGTGAACTTCCACTTATTAGCTAATGCTGACTTTTCTTGAAAATAGGAGCTGAGCATAGATTATGGAATATTCATGGAACAAAATTCCGGAGAGAGAGGTCTCAGGGTCAGGAGGAGGGAGGGAATGAGAGACAGATGCCAGATTGCCTGTAGAGAGTCCAAGCATGTGTTTTTGTTTGTAGCAATGATGCACATGCCTTTTGCGGGTGCAATTATTGCTTTTGCCTTTGAAAGTTTTACCATAGATCTATTTCTCAATCTCCCTTCATTTTTGACCCAAATTAACCTCTTCTCCATACAGTTCTGTTACTTAACCTCAGTTTCTCTTGGGAATATCCATGCACCACCAAGCTCTAGGTGTTCTCTCCTGAATTTTTGAGATCACTCTGAATTCAAATCTGTTTCTGATCAGATTTAATTCATTAGTCTTTCTGTCTTTTCATGATCTTCATGCACTGGATTTTATCCTTCACTGAGTCATTGCAATGAACAACACCACATGAGTGAAAAAAATAATTTGCCCTTTATTTTTGGTCTCTGCCTACCATGCAGCTTTAAGCAAAGGCATATGATCTGTAAGCAGATGAAAACTGAGACCTAAAGTATTTGAATATCCATTTAACATATCGTGACACTTTCCTTTTAATCTATCAAATGCTTAAAAATCTGAATTCTCTTGTTCTAGGAATAGCTTGTCTTATTTGAGTGACACTTCGGGTCTAATGAAGCTGACTGCAGGTGACTCACAGCTAACTGTGCAACAGATGTGGGGTGAAAGCTTTTAGCAGCCATGCACTTCCAAGTGGGAATTCCCTGCCTGTAGTATCTGTGACATTGATACTGTGCTATTTTCCCATGTCAGACTCAGGCTTTATTGTGGACCTGACAGGTTCAAAGTCACAGAAGCTACTTCTTGTCGTAGAGTGTTTCAGAGAGGAGGCATTTAATAGTGTATTAGCATTTGTTAGTTTTATTTAGGAAATGGAGAAAAAATTGCATCTCAGTATTCTTGTACTCCTGAGGAGCTTTCAGCCTTCAGTGCATTCTCTAACCTAGCCCTCGTCCCTAGGCTGGGGTGTTGACAAACGTGCTTCATCTTACCAGGTGAAGAGACCGCAGTTCAATTCAGCTGCCAGTTGTGCCATATCTGGCTGAACAGAATGTGTACTGGTTTGAAATGTTGTTAAAGTTACCATGAAGAGCTAAGGATCAGAATACAGATTCGTATCACACTGTGTGCACAGTCAGGAATTTTCCGTCCCCTCATCTTCTGGAAAGAGGAGCTTTCGATAGCTCAGGAGCTTTTTCATGGGAGATACAGTATGTTGCCTGTGAGTTTCCCCAAATGCTTTGGGAAAGCTTCTCCTTTGGTAAGTCCTGCAATTTGCAGGACAGATGCTGAGAGAGAAAGAGCCATGCAACAGCTCACAAATGTGAGCCTTGAGGTGCTGGGGAAGTCAAGGAGGGGCAGGTGGTTTGGCACAGTTTCATGGTTTCTGGTGTGCTGCCCACAGTGGTTTGGAGTAACTGTAGCCTGCATCAGTTCTGTCATAGCTGAGTGGCAGACTTCATCCCACGTGGGATGCAACCAACTAAATAGGGTCGGTCACTTGGGATAGCTGTTGAGTGTGGATGCCCGCTGTCCTAAAGGGACCGTGAGCTTAGTGGATTCCAGCCAAGAGCTCTCTGCAATACTATTTATCAAGAAAGCCATACTTTTGAGCCAGAGGTGTGTATCTGGGCCCTCAAAATAGAAGTAATTTAAATGCATATATATGTATTTTTATTTTATTTTATATAGGGCAAAGTTGCCTGAAGCCTGTTTATTAGTTAATAACCCCCTCCAGGTTACCGTCTCTAATCTTGTAATGAAATTGAGTTAATAAATCCAAGATATTATTAAATAAAGTAAGTATTTAATATTGCTTGTCCTCTTTGAATCCAAGTTGCAATACAACAGAATTTCATTTTATAAATAACACCTTTCGTGCTAGCACCACAGGGCATGATTCAAAAGAATCTAAATAGAACATGAATGCTGTAATCAAATGCAGACCCCAGGAAGGCAGATTAAAAAGGCACGTTGCTGGTTAGCACAGCAGACAGGGTAAGTATAGCAGGTCACAGCAGAAAAGCTAGTTACAAAAACAAGGGCACAATCAAATGAAAATTGTTTGCTTGCCCACTCCAAACCATGACTGACTGCTTCTGTGTCCATGACCTATTTTTTTTAAATAAAGGATGATTTTGAGAGGTTGTTACATTTTAATTGCTTTGTACTAAACAAGAAAACAACAACACAAAAATCTCAACTCTGTGTTTGCATGTGGAGGACACCAGGAGAATATCTATTTATAGGCAGAGACACTACAGCTGGAGAAGACTTTTCCACTAGGTTTATTTCATCTCTGTTTATCTCATCTGTTTGCACCCACTGCCAAAGGCTGCGTGTCTCCTGCTATATAGGAGAACATAGAGCAGAGGGAAAAGCTGCAGGGAACTGCCATGAAGCTTGCCTTGCAGAGAAGGGGAATACTTGCATCCTGCAAGTGTTCAGTGCTGAGGCAGAACTGGCAGGAGCAAAGCAAACTGGTCTGCAAAGCCTGTGAAGCCCAGGATCCAGAGGCAGCCCTACCCTGGCAGGATCCCCCTGCAGCGCTGCCTGGCTGCTGGCACGTGCCTGGCTCTCCTGGCCGCGCTGTCTTCCTGTCTTTCTTCCTTGAGGGTGTCACAAAGGTGGAGCAGAGGTTAATGGAGCAAACAGCAGAATTAACCTCCATGTGCTTATCTGCAGCTGCTCCCAAGGTCTGGTTGCAGCATGGCCTTTCTCTGAGCACAGAGCTTTAGCTTGTGGAGGGATGCATAGAGGGGAGGAAAAAAAAGTCAGGGTCTCCAAGCACTCGCCTTTCTCTGCTGGGGTTCTTCTCTCTTTCTTTGCTGAGATGGGGAAAGCATCACCTTTTTTGAGGCTTGTCCTCTCTATACTGATACAAGGCAGGCAGAGAAACCCTTAGGGGTTATTGTGTTTAGCCCTGTATTCTCTGTGTGCATACGTAGAATTGCTGCAAAACGTATTTGGTCTTCTGGTTCAAGAACTAACAGCCAAGACAGGGGGAAGAAATGAAACTCTGATGATTTTGTTTATATGTATGTGTGTATGCACAGATGTACATACACCAATGTATACATTTATATGTGTGTGTGTGTGTAACATAGTTCCAAATATTAAAAAATATTATATAGAGGAAGTGTGTGTTATAACTAGGTACCACCTCCAAGACTCACAGTTATTTCCATATAGGAAATATGGAAATTCCCAAGAAAAAGGAAAGTCAGTACAGTTGCCTCACCAAGCTACTTAAAGAAAGAAAGTATTTTGATAGGCAGTCTATTAATTTACTTTAACAAGTAGAATCAAACCAGCTTAATGCAAATAATGAGTCACAAAAACTAGTCTGTAAACAGTATAGTGAAAAGAAAGAAAAAAAAAACCTTTCCAGAGTGGTCTGCTGTACTCAAGGTAAATGAAATATTTAGTGGTGGCAGCAGCAAAAAAATGAAATATGAGATCTTGCATCCCAAGTTATTAGTGACCTGTTAAAAGACAGGCTGAAAAGTGCCTTTACTGAATTAAAACTTTGAAAAAGGGCATAAATGGGAAATGTCAAAATAAAAAATCTGAGGAAAATGATTGTCCTCCTGGCTCTTATTATTTTGCAGTTCTGAGGCTGTGGCCACTGTTAACGCTAGTGAAGCAAGAATGGCACAATTCAGGCTCCTGAAGTCTGTAATGGAAATAGTCTGCACTGACAGGCAGACAGCTGGAATTTGCTGAGATTTTGATCACAACTGCGTGTTCACTGCATGTGTTTTTTTGTTTAGTCTAATTTTCAGAAACTTCATAGGCTTTTTTTTTTTTAATAGAAGATTTCATTTGGTTCTCTGTTCCCTGTGTTTACAGAACAGCCATCCCTAATGCTTAATGATACTAAATAATAAGAATGCCAGAGTGCTTAATTTAATGTCTGCTATTGATCTCTGGACTGTTTAGGGAATGACTTACTAAACACAGAGGGCCGTTTACTGCCCCCACTTCCATCTGTGTAAATCTCCTAAAGGCAGCAAAGGTATTGGGAACCTAAGGTCAGTTGATCAGCCTCCTAATTGTGTTTCCTGCTTAGAAATGTTAAAGGTTTTCCTCGTCACAGACAGTAATTATTATTTCGAATTCTGTTCCATTATTCTTCATACGCCTCTTTGCTCTCTGAGCACTCAGCTCTCTGGACACCTCTCACTAATAAGGTTTCACTTGCAAGAGCTCACATTTGTCTGAGTTTTCTTCAGTATTTCTGGCAATGCTGGTAAACATAAAGGCAGTAAGAGAAGCGAATGCTGAGTTGATTTGTAAACGAGCAGAGCATTTCTCAGTGAGGTCAGATCAGCTGACAGCTTCTCTCTGTCACCCAGCACCCTTCCAGGTTAAGGACCTCTTTGGTATCAGCTCTTATGAGCTGGATGGTCAGATGTACAATTTGCCAGTTAATCTGGTGAGATCAATGAGGCTCCCGTCCTTCCCACAGCTCTGCCAGTGCTGTGTCAGTGGTGTCACTTCTACTGCTCTGTCTTAAGAAATCTCTTGAAAATGCCTCCTTCTTTTATTTTATTAAGATCACCTTGGTATTGTAGAGCTAGAAATGCTTTAACAGTCTCTTCTCCTAAAGATCTGAGCCTGAAGAAGCTGTGATGTACTATAAATTTTGCATTAAAGGCTCTTGGCTTTTATTTTCAACCATACTTCAATCTTAAGCTTGTCTCTGCCTTATCCACCTGCATTGTAGACTGACTGTTTTCAGCAAAAGTCTATGGCAGCATTACTTTGCCAGCAAGAACACACAGATGTAAAACTAATTAGTTTAAAAAACATGTTTTCATTCATGTCTTGTGAATACAGCAGTCCTCAAGAATTCAACAGATTAGGAATTTTTTTAAGACTTGGTAAGCTGAATTTTGGGATGGGCACTATATTCTTTCAGCATTGCATCTCTGTCTCAAATGGTGAAGTACCCTAGAACAGAAGTGCAGGTTGAGATTGCCAAGCCATTTTCAGTTATGTCATGGTCTTTCAGTCTTTTGTCCCACTTCTCCTCTCAAGTAGGTCCTCACCTGCTGTACTTTCCTAGTCATGACCCAAAACCCAGCACTGCCAAGCACCTCGGTTCTCATCAGCAATCTCTGATCTTTTACTGCTGTGCATGTGAGGCAGGTTTAATAAGCTTGCTAATAATGACTTGTAGCATACTGGTTTCTCGTCGGCTCGGGCCATCCCCCATTCTAGGTCTCCAAATGTGCTTGATAAATTATTTGAATTACTCTTTCAATTGCCATCTGTAGTTCCTCATAAAGAGACTGCTATTTGCCGTGCGTTGTGCCAAATCACGCAATAGTTTTTCGCAAAGCCAGGGACCGTACTGAAATCACCAAACTCGTGTCACTTGTGAGCTGCAGTACAATAACATGTTAGCTTTAAGTAGGTTACAGTTGCAGTCTTGTGAGATGAGAATGAAGACCTTGGAACTCTGACCCGTAAATCTCAAAAATTATGAGGAGGTATGAGAGAAGAGAAGAGAATTTCATGCACCTCAAGTTTTTTTTAATACAGATATAAAAATATTCTTATAAGTATGAATCATAAAATGCATAAAATGTCAGTATTATGCATAAATAAATATAGACACATACGCATACAGATCTACACTCACACATACATATGTTGTGACCTTCTCCTCTTTCCCCTTGCCGTGAACTTCCTCCTTGAATGTGTCCTAATGGTGGAGTGACGATCATCAGATCTAAAGAAATTTAGTGCTGCGTGAAACCTTGGAATAGTGACATCTGTTGAATTTGGACAGTTTTGTTTGTCTACTGGGAAATCGCATGAACTTCCCAATATTTTTTTTTTAAGTTTGCATTGCCCTCCTCCTCCCCACCCAAGGGAGGGTAGCTTCAGGAGAAATGGCTGCTTTCTTGCTTTCTGGTGTGGTGTAAAGCTTTCCGTCGAGAGACAATAATGTACATTCCTCTGGCAGGACGGGATGGATTTTTTTGTTTCTCTTGCTGTTGTTTATTTATAAGACATTTCCTCTTGCTTAGTGGAAGTTTGATCGTAAGAGGCTCCAGTGATTTTCCTTCCCACCTCTCCCCTCCCTAATTTCTCTGCCTCGGCACTCGCTCTGGAACAGAGCGAACTCAAAAAGCCCATCGGCGCAGGGCGCGCTTCGCAGCCAAGCCCTGCCACTCTCCAGAGACTGTGAGGTGATTCTCCTTCGTCACTGCTTGGACCAGGAACCACAGCCCTGGTGAGTGGTGAGCTCCCAGAATTTGATGTGTCAAGGCTTCTATTCTCGGGGCCGCCGCGGCGAAGCAGGAAATAAAGGTTTTTTTTGTTGTGTTTTGCCTTTTTTTTTT
>VZTD01003142.1:1130712-1223756 GCA_013397725.1 Rhagologus leucostigma | reverse complement strand
CCGCCCCGGTGTCCCCTCGGCCACCAGCGGGGGTCAGGCCGGGCAGCGCGGCCGGGCTGCGGCGGGGGGGGCGAGCCGGCCGGGGGGCACGGGAGGCGGGGGGAATGTTAATCCTTCGCTTGGAGTTTCTGTCTGGCAAGTTTTCATGCCTCTGTGTTCTGAGCATTTACATTATGCTCTGAATACCTGATTGCCCAGCCAAGCAGAAAAGAAACTCTACAGTGGATGCATAGTAAAAGAAAATGCTTCTGTGGAAGCCACCTCTGGGAATAGGAAGAACTAGTTGGTTTATAGGTTGCTGGTCCATTTGAGGGAGCGGGAAAGGTTGGATTTTTTTTTTTTTTTTTCTTTTTTAACTCTCTCGCTTCCCTTCTGTTCTCTTGGTGTCTGTACGGGGAACTGGGAATCAGGAAAAGAAAATGTACTTTGTAGAACTTCATATACAAAATCTTGGATGCCAAAGAACTGAGTGTCTCAGCCAACATCAAGGTACTTAGACAGAATTATTTTCAGCTGTTGGATAGGGAAGACAAGGCTTAGAAAACTGCAGTGATTTGCTCACGGCTGTATGGGAAAGGCAGCAAAAAAAAAAAAAGAGTAGGATGAGCACCTCTAGCTCCAGGCCCAGATTATCTCCTTTTGTCCTTTCCTGCCCTGCTGAACATATCACTTCTGTTAATATTTTTCTGCTGTAATGCTTAAGAAGGCCAGGGCAATGCGTGGGCTGTTCCATTCATCCTTCATCATCTTCCATATTATCTGACTAGAAGAAATGAATCATTTCTTGACTAACATTTTCTACTTTTAACAAAGTAGGCATATAAGAAACAGAGGGTAGCAGTCAAAATATTTGTATTTTGAGTTATTATCCTGTTCTTTGAAACATGTCCCTGGCAAAAGACCAAGATCTTTAATGGAACCAACATATCTCACACAGGATATTAGCTAGGCAGCATTCTTCTCACCCTTGTCTTGCTTTTGAGTAGCATTTATTCAGCAGGTGTATCAACAAGCTTGTCTCTGTGACACCCAGAGAGGCAGCCCCTCTTCAACCACTGCTGGTCACCTGTGACATACAGAGAAGTCCAGTCACCTTTTCCCTGGTTTCCTGCCCCTTCTAAGTCCTGAGAATGGGACATAAAGGCTGGTGCTGAGCAATCTTTCACTAAAGTTGTCGGAGACTTTGACACTGACTTCAGAACTGAGCTCAGTGTCAAGTCACGTCCAACCCGTATTAAGGTACTCGCCATTTCTTATAACCAATAAATAAAGTCATGTAAGATATGGTGGCTTTACTCCCTGGCAATTTTTGCAAATATTTTTTGTTGGTTTCAATCCATGTGGGGTTTTCAGTCCCTCCCCATGTTTCAGTTTCAGCCTGAAGTTTGACTAAGCCTGAACACTTCAAGTGGAAGACGGACAAAACCTCGGAGTTCCATCTGGTTTTGCATTGGAACCATAAAGAACTGTGAACGCCTCTTTTTTCATGTACAAACCCCCAAGTTGACCGCAGACACTTTTTCACACTGAGCAGCAAGGGTTAGCTGTTTCTCCTCATTCCCTGGTGCTGCAGACCTCTCTCTGAACTTAAACTAAATCACCAGCTCTCAACAAAACCCGCAATTAAGTCGGCTGATCCCTTCAGTAAAGAGTCTTACATACACATAGAAATAACCTTTACATACATCAAAGCCTCAATCCAAATGGTCCCGGCTTTTGACTAAATTGATGTTAAGATCCCAACTTGGCTGTTGCATCACCTTTCTGCAGTGTACTCAAAGCAGCTGACAGATCAGAACATCCCAAACTTTCAGGCAGTTCACATCACAGATAGAAACATAATGGATTTTTTTTTCTCTTCTCTGAATGGGCTATACTGAACGCCCACACACACTTTTGGGTCTGATCTTTGAAGCTTATCTCTGATTTACTTTCTCCCTCCAGGCAGTGTAAGTCTGAAAGACATAAGTACTTCTGAAATGGAAAGTTCTCAAAGCATAGTGCTAAATGTCTGAAACTTCAAACTTCTGCCTGTATAACACTTGTTCTCTGGATATACTGAAGTCAAGGGCTGTCACTCTGGCATCTTTCACCCAAGAAGGAAAAACAATGTTTAATCTCTTTTTTAAGACTCTCTGTGTGCTCTAAATGTCTCCATGTTTAAATTATTTCATTAATTTATTTATTCTCCAAGTCTCGCTGGTAGCAAAGGAACTTGTCTTTGCTGGTATTTATTTATAGCAATGTGGAAAAAATCGTCAGTCTTTCTTATTATGGTATAAGCTGCTTATTGACTGTAGGCCAAGGTTATAATGGTTTGTCTATGGTCTAAAATCATTAGGGTGAAAATCTGCGATTTCAAATCGTATTCTAGCCGTCTGTTTAAACAGTTTAGGATGGTAAGATGATAAATTGTCTCATTAGTAGTAGCTTCTTTATCTACTGTATAATAGTTTATCATAGTTGCTTAAAAAAGAAAAAGAAAATACGGTCATTCTTTTATACAGACACTGTTTGCTTCTAGCAGTAGCCATTTTAGTTACAGCATCCCTTCCAACTAGTAATCGCAAAGTGCTCTGCATGCACTGCCAAGTTAAACCTCTCTCTTTTACCCAAAGATAAAGTGGGAAAGTTATCTTCCTTTGCCTGATGGAAGCAAGGAGAAAATGGTATTCTTTCCCTCATGTTCAAACCATCACTTTGTGTTTTTGGGGAAGAAAATATATATTTATGTAGTAGAATGAAAACTACTGTTTTCTGCACAACAATTGTTTGACGTGATATGCTTGTTGTTCTGTGAGTGTTAACTGCATCAGACAAGAACAAAGCACAGAAAAAGATGTTATGATAAAGGTAGGCAGATTCATAGGTACTGGGATGCTTCAGAAGTACAAAAATTTAAGCAGTATCCAGAGACAATTTTTGCAATAAAAGTACATAAAAGCAACTGCCTTGTTTTGAGTACATTTCCCATTTTAAGGTATTCTCAATTTGTTTTCTTATTTTATATTTTAAGCCTCTCTTTTCCAAAAGTTGAACAACAGCTTGTTTTCCCGGGTAACAACATTGAAACAGCACTAATGTGCCTTCCTGTAATTCAGAAAAGAAAGTGAAACTTGATTTTGAATTAAGTCATATGACGAGGAAAGTTAGGAAAGTAAAAGGGATTGCAAGTTACTGAGGTAAAGCAGCCATTAACCACAGATCTCTAATTATCAGCTGCAGTCTGTCCTCAGCTCAAGGATAAAGAAATAGCAAGGTTTATGAACGGTAAGATGAAGGGGTTTTCTTCCTGTCCTGGGCTGAGAAGGGGAATGTATGGGTAACATAATGAGAATGGAGAGAAATGGAATAGGCTTTAGGAGACCTGAATCTGTATCCCAGATGCATCATTATGATCTTTACCTCTGTCTATTTCTCCTTTACCCATCTGACAAGTGGATTTTTTTCCCCCGCCCTCACAGGGCTACTGATCAGGTTTAGCCAGGCTCAGGCATGCTTAAAAAATAAAAGTGCCTCTAAGTACGGCATGTAGATCCCCCCATTGCTGCCTTGCTTGCTTTTTCATCTTTGCAAGCTTCAAGTTCGAGTTCCAGAGCTAGCATGGGTCTGTGCTGCTGGCAAAACAAAGCAGGTGCAAATTATGGTGGAAATGAAATAGCTGGTGCTTTGAGGTGGTGGAGTGCCCAGTTCACCTCAGGGTATATGTCTGCATTCACAAAACATGACTATCATGCATACCCTGATTCATTAGAAGTGTTATCCAGCAAACAAGAAGCCTAATCATATTTTAGTGGGAACATTCTTATGATAAACTCTGCTTTAGTGAAACTCTGCGTATAGTGCAATTTCTTCTGGCCGTGTATATTACACAGTGAAGAAAAGCTACCCCGCTGCGTATCAGAAGGCTGTAATTTCATTTAGGGGTTCTATTGACATCATAAACTGCAAGAGCAGAGCTCAAGTGGCTATTTAAGTCATAGGAACTTCAGAGTGAAATTACTGCCTGGCAGCAACTGGCCCTCCCCCCACGGGCCCCCATGTACGTACTTCATGTTTTCATCCCTCTGCCTATAAATAATAAATCTCTTCAGTGGCTTCGGAAGAGAGCTTTTCCAAAACGCTGGCGTTATCTGCCACCCTCTCTGTCAGCGGCGCGTTCCCAGCAGGCAGGGAAGGAGAGGGAGCCACAAGCCAAGGTGGGAGATGCCCGGGGATAGCCTGTGCTCAGCTCCAGCTCCGGAGGCACCCGCCGGCCGTGAGCAGCGAGAGGTGAATACACCCGTGCCTGCTAGTGAGGCTGTTTGTTGCCATCATAGCTGACAGACCTGACCTTTCCCACTCCTAAGCTGTAGATATCCACCCTGGCGTGTGCGAAGATGAATGCTCTGTGCCACCTGCGAGCCACAAGGCTACAGCACATCTCCTGTTTATTCCCCGCCTCGCTGGAATTGCTGCCTGCAGCCCCGGGGCAGCGCCGCTGCTGCTGGGGGAGCGGGAGAGGGGATGGGTGAGGGGAGAGGGCTTGGCACTGCCCCAGGTCTGTGCCTAGGAGAGCAGGGCTGAACTTCCCCGTGGTGGGACCTGCTGTGCCTGAGTGGAGGAAAAAAAAATCCCCCTTTTTTATTTTGGAATTTAAATAATGCGCAGGCAGCAGTCGCGTTGACAGAAGTTGGTATATTTCATCCATATGGACTTGTTTCAAGAAAAGAGTGAAGTCAGGGAGCATTTGCTTTTTATCAGGAAAGCAAGGTTAACCATTCATTAGAGCTTGTCAAGGAACCTCAAATTTAAGCCAGGCACAGGAAAAAACTTTCAGTAGGACAATGGATAAGAATCATTAGTTTTGTGTGCCACAGGTACCCAGCATAGGCATTTTAGTTTGCCTGTCTGAAAACCAATCCGTCTCAAGTTCATGTAAATGTTTAATTTCCCTTATCCTCGTCTTTTTTCTACACAGTGGGAAAGAACTATTTTTTTGTGCTCAGTGTTTTCAAGACCTTGGGGTACCAGATAGGTGTTAAATTACCAGTGGGAACAGAATTAATATTTATGTATTTTCTCTGAACTGGTTTGTCCCTTCTTACATTTCATTTAACAGAATGATGGTTCACAATGCTAAATTATAAAAAGCATTCAGTTATAATATTAGTATGTCCGTTCTTTATAAAGGAAACTTTATTTTGCTTTTGGACCTAGCTTTTTCCTGGAAAAGCGATTAAATCATTGCCTCTACTTCTTAAATGCCACCATCTTGTGATTCCTGAAACCATGGTACAGCTTAAGGGAAACAGCAGCTTTGAAATTAAATAAACAAGGTTTATATAGTTGTCAGACATGGCAGTCTGCAGTAGCAGGGCAGACTTTTCTGGTCTGGAGGTAAGCTGTTCACACTTGCATTTCATCTGACTTTGAGCACTGGTGAGTCTGGATAGGCAGTTATTCTGGAGAATAGCCTTTCAGTGTTCTCCATGAGTCTGCAAGAGCAGCTCACGCACATGCACACAGTGCAAACAGAAGTGGATTTTGAACTCCACGTTGCTGGCTCTGAGGGTAGGGGTGCAGGGATCAGTAGCATCTGTGCTCTTTCTGCTGCTGTCCTGAGAAACTCTAGTCAGGTCTTTTTGTGCCATTCCTTACCCACTTCCCTTTGCTTTAGGGACTTCTGAACCTTGTTATGTCTGAAGTTACTATGCTGGCTGAGTGCATGCTCCAAGTAAGAAAAAAAATGAAGTCCGCAAACTGTGGATAACAGCAGATCCCACAGTACAGTGAAATCAAAATAGGATGTTGTATGCCAAGACACAAAGTTCTCATGGTCCTTATCTCTGCGTGAAATAACTGGAAGTGGTTACAGTTTCCTTCACTTAGTATAGCTGAATGTATTGAGGGCTGAGTATCTTCAGTGAGATATTAACGGCCTGATGGCATGCATCCTAGTTTCAGGACATGCTGTCCTGGCATGAAGATAGAGTAGCCTATTGTCCCACTGAGTCTTGAGTGCCTGAAATCTAAAGCTATGTTACTGTGCTGGTGTCTGTCCAACAAAGATGTGTGTTCTACTTGTACCATGTGGAAAAATGAATAAAATATCTAAAGTTAAAAAACAATTCATAAACACCATATGCACATACATACTGCATGCACAACTTCTCTTTGAAAATATTACAATGGGACACCCTTCCAGATTCTGGTTGTAAAAGACTGTAACGATTTCTTCTACAGGTTTTTAGTCAAAAAATACTGCAACAGTCTGTTTTCTTTCAAATCAGCAAAAGTATAGTAGAATAGAAACTGTTCTTTAAAATGAAGTATCGATCTGTCTGTCTAACATACAGTTCTTTAGCTGCTGCCCTCTTAACTTGTAGGTGCCAAAAACTAATTCACACTTGGGGATACTGAGGCAGAGATTGGTGAGGTGACTAATCTAACACCGTGTCCTCAAGGAGCCCATCTGACTGTGAGTCCCCTGCCATAGCTGCTTTGATTAACTCACCAGAAGGGCTGCTGTAGCCTGTGTGTGGATGTGTGAGTGGAGGCCTCTGCAGGTCCCCAGTCATGTTGTGGGTTGAAACTTGCTGTTGGGAATCAGAGCTTCTCAGAGCAATGATACCTGGCCCTAGGGGAGAACAGGGGCTGGTCCCAGCTCTAGAGTACCAAACTTACTGTTGCATGTATCTTCTGGGGAAGGCATAATTGTTTCTGCTGAATGTCTGGCTCAACGGAAAAAACAAACAAACAAACAAAAAACCACAGAGAGAGGCTTGAGTGCTCTTCTAGTCCCATCTCCTGTTTGCTATAGAGCAATACCATCGTTTGTTTTGCTGGCACGGTGCTGCAGTGTCTTTGTAAAACCAGAGAGAAGCTGTGGCACTGGGTTAGAAAAGAGATAGATGACGTTGCTGCAGCAGGGAAAGAGCAGAAAATATCTGACATGCGTTTTCTTCCCAACCCTAAGATCTGCACCTGGGTTTAATATTAGATATGATCACTGAGGAGAATTGTGGTTGGCAAATTTTACTTTTTAATGACTTAAAATGACCTGTGATGTGTTAGGCTCAGCAGTTCCACTCTGTAGCATGACTTCATTGTGAGATTTCCTGCTTCCACTAGAACGAGGGGTGCTAATGGTACCGCTTCATCCCTATTGCTGCCTTCAGTGTGTGGTACCCTTCCATGCAGCTACAGCTGTTTTTACTTTAGAAATATTAGTAGTCCGTCTGATATTATATCAGTGGGACTTGCTGCTCCATAAAATCGGCTGCTTTGTAGAGCAAAGACACAAGTACAAGGACAAGCTGAGTCACTGGTTGTATTTGGATGTTTTCACATACTTTTGTGGGGAAAAGATGTATACCTGACAGGAGGAAGGCTAATTCTTCTCTGTCAGTCAGTGCAAGGCAGAAGGTTTAGTGAGAAAGAGATCAGATGGGCTTGAATGAATTTTGTAATTCTGAACGTATCTAGGAAATAGAACTGAATGATGTATAGAGAACTTCTCTGTCAGTGTGCAAAATTAGAGATTTGAACAAGATGAATTTAATACTGAAATGAAATGAGAAGAAGTTTATGATTAATAGGGTCTGGCAGAGACAGCATACTTATACATAATTTTGGAGACTTAGGAAATGATCCTTGGGTAGATGTGGGTCTGAGGGCTTAAGAGGAGAGGGGAGGAATGGCCCCACAGGGAACCCCAGTTCTCTCATCTCTTTTCAGTGAAAGACCCAAAAGTTTAACACAACTGGCATAAAATGGAAGAGGTAAATCTTCGATTTCAGAAATTCAGAGCATCTTTTAAAATACTTTACAAGGTTGAAAAAATATATTAGCAATAAAGTACGTGTCAAGCTGAAACAGGATTTTGGTGCATCTCATCTTTATTCCCGCTTCTGAAGCAACTACCATCAGTTGTTTCAGGGCAAGACATTTTCCTTCTGGATGCTTTCCTTCCAACTGAGCAGTACTGAATGCTGCACATGGAGGCTGGATTTTCTTACCCCTGTGACAATAAACCTGTGTCCTGACAAATCACTTTGTTACAGTCATTCATAAATGGCAATATATGCAGATAGACGAAATTTGTCTTGTCTTACATGGCTACAGATGCAGCTCATAATCATTAAAATTACTCATTGGCCTGTGAGGAAAACATAAAGAAAATTATTTTGTAGAAACGAACAGAAAAGGGTGAGATTCTCAGCTCACTCGTTATCTTCGTTCTAGGCAAACAATTAGCTGCTTTATTATATTCTAAGGAACTTTAGAAATTTGGGTTGTATTCTCCCCCCAGGACATGGTGAAGTTCTATATATTTTACCTTGTTCACTCCTATTTTGAAATTTTCCTTCAGAGTGATAATTACTTCTTCTGTGAACACCTTTATAGTTTTTCCCTGTGTAAGAGAAAAGCCATGTTCCCATACTGATGTTTTCTGACTTACAATTATCCATGTAAAGTCAGCAAACATGGAATAATTACTTCTAATGCAGACTTTGTAATAAGCAAGTTTTATTAGAAATGGGGAAAGTGCAACTCTGGTCTTTGCCTGCCTTTCTCCAGAGTCTCATCCTAGTGCACTTTCCTTTAGATGGCACTCCCACATTAACTTGTGTATGACCCGAGCAGCTGTTTGTGATCTATCCTCTGTCTCCTGAAATATGATGGAGAGACTTAGAAATTATATTAATTGTGGTGTCCACATCCTCTGTTCATTAAAAGTCGAAAATTGCTGTTCAAATATTTCATAATCAAAAATTAATCCCAGTCTACCTGTTCCAAATCATATATTACGCCCTCTGGGAATGAATCCCAAATCCCCGTTACAATTTGGATGCTCTCTCCTCTGGGTATTGATTACAAATTCTGGTTATTGTTCACATACTTTGTCATAGGGGGAATTAATCTCAAGTTCCTGTCTACTGTTCTGGGACTGAAAGCTATCTATAATTAAGATTTTTCTATTAAATGGATATTGACGATGAGCTTTTTCATCTACATTTTTGGGGTTATCTTCTGGCAAGGAAACTCCGTCTGAGTTAGTGGAGAGATTCTTCGTGCTGAGTATTCTGACCACCAATTTTCATGCCACTGTGGTGCAGACGTTTTGCAGGAGCCGGTGGCATAACTGGACCATTCTCTAATGTTGATGTTGGGTAAGGAGATGCAAACATTTTCACAAGGGCTCAGCAAAGTGGAGCAAATAAACAGATGAATAAAACCAGAAGAGTTGCATCAGAAATGTAGAGGAAGATGTGAGCGTGCAGTTGTGAAGTGCTCTACATTTGCAAACCAGTTGCCTTATGAAACCATAACAATCTTAGATATGTAGAAGGGAGGAATAATTTGCTCTCCTTTTCAGCAGTGGGTAGAATAAGAATGAAAATACTGTGGTGAAAGGTAGCAGTATAAAAATACCAGAGAGACAATGTATTTTTGATATATGAATCTGTGTTCCATCTGATTAGTTTCAGCAACTTTGACTACAAAACTAACTGCTGTTATTTCCACATAGATTCAGTTATTTTCCATATAATGATGCAAAGCACATAGGAAAAAAAGTCTTCAGTTCCATAGCTGTGTCCGTCCCTATTTCTTCATGGGAAAATTGGAAAATTGGATCAGAACAGCCCTGTTTTTCACAGAATCTGGACTCTGGACCTAGGTTTTTGTGTTTCAGACCCACCGCTGCTGCTAATAGACATGGTGTTTCCAGTGGCAACAGTTGTCTCCTGCATTCTTTCCCACTTTAGAAAAGATCCCCGTTTCCTTTTTTCCTTCTCTTCTTTAGCAGTGGGCAGCCCTGCAACCTTTTGATCATACCGACTTTGTACATTACATGACTGAACTCAGCTATGCCAAACATCCTTTTAGAAAGTTTGACATTTGTGCCATTTGAAAAAAGGGAGGGAGAGAGGAGGAGAGAGGGGGAAGAATGAATCCTGGCGGCTTCCTCCTGCCCTTTTGATTAAGAGTGCAGTAAGTCAGCAGAAGAGGTGGGACTTTTAACAAGGAGGGGGGTGTAAGCTGGTTGTGATCTGTGATGTATGCACAGACATGCACACAAGAGGACGGGAAAGAAAAGGACAGAAGATAGACAATCAGAAATTACCACCAGAAATTAACTAATTGATGGAAAGTTTATGGTGACAATCAAAGAGAAAAGATGAGACAAAGGAAGATGGCCTGTGGTGCTATCCTAAACCTGGTGAGGGAGGTTGAACTTAGGAACTTCCAAGGTCTCCTTAAGACGTAATAATTTTAATTCTGTAACACATTTGTTCCTATTCATTACTTTGCAACTGCTCTTTTCTGTGCATATTATATTCTACTTTTTTCTGTTCTATGATATATTTTGTGCAATCACTAATACTTCCAGTTCTAAATTTTTGCTTACCTCTGCAATCCCAGTCTTCAAGATGGTGCAGAGTTTATGGAACTGGAATGGCTGTTCAAATGTTGGTATGCATAGGGAACAGGGACAAGGTTTATTAGGTATTCTAGTATTTGCAAAAGAAAATGGGAGAGGGCTGTTGCGTAAGTTCGTGGCAGCTTCACAGCTTGGGCACTTGGGCCTCTCTGTGTGCTTCAGGGATCACCCCAACCAACGCTCAACTTCAGTCTTCAGACTGAAGCTGATCTCTGCTGAGGTATATGAAGACATTTGTAAAAGGGAAATGCTGAGTTCTGTACATCTTCCCTCAGTTTAATCTGTGCTGGCCTTTGCTAAAGATGTGATAGTGGAATGAATGAAATGCTGGGTTAGTGTTTTGTGATGGCTCCTCAGTTATTTTTCAAAAAGAGAGGGGGAAAAAGGAGAAAGGAAAAGAGCTAAGTGAGGAGAACTAACAGGCCAGAATAGGCAGTAATGCTGGACAGGCTCTTTAAAGGTTGTGAAGAAAAAGTACTGACTGCTTTAAAGTAAGTTTGCAATGATGTGTAAAATAGTTCTCTGTGTGAAAATCTATATTGATTTTCTTTTGCTTTGTTTGGATAGAAATTGTTCTCAGAATAGAAAGTCTTTGACATTTTGCCTTCTCTTGTACTTAATAAGTCATTTGTGTCGTCCCCTCCTGCATACACATGCTCTGTCTTCTCTCTGGCTTTTGGCAAAGGATGGCTACTTGCTACTTCATCCAGATCATTTGTAGAGCTGCAGGTAATGGATAATGCAGGTTGGAGACCCTGCTGCACTTCTGGTGGTCGTGGGATCTGTGGTGGGAGGGAGGACATGCTTTGGGTGGAGACAAGAGTGGATAACACAAATGGCTGTCGTAGTCCCTGATACAGTTAATTGCCAGATGTGCCAACCTACAGAAGTGTATTGGCTTTGGAAAACCAAAGACTCCTCTGTCGTCAGGAGCTGGAGGTTGCCATTAAGAGTCCTTGCAGTTGTTTCCGCTTGGCTTCACACACAGAAAGGTAGCTTTGTTTTTGGAGAAAAAATTTTTTTTTTTTTTGCTTTGACAAAGGATGCCACAAATAATCTGACTGATAAGATGATGCGAAAACAAGCACCTCTTGAACACTGCACATGTTAGTCCCTGTTCTTATAGTAAGATTTTATAGATGGTGTGGAGAGCAAAGCCTCATGTGGCCAGAGACAGAGGGAACTTAGGAGAAGAGTTTTCAGTGAAGAATATTGACTTTTCTGCAATGATAATCATAGAATCATAGAATGGTTTGGGTTTTAAGGGGTCTAGATCACCTAATTCCAGCACTCTTGCCTTGGGCAGGGACACCTTCCACTGGATCAGGTTGCTCAAAGCCCCATCCAACCTGGTCTTGAATGCCTTCAGGGATGGAGTATCCACAACATGTCTGGGCAACCTGTGCCAGTGCCTTACCAGCCTCATCATAGAGAATTCTTCCTCATATCCAATTTAAATCTATGCTCTCTCAGTTTAAGTCCATTACCCTTTGTCCTATCACTTTATGCCCTTGTAAAAAGTCCCTCACCATCTTTTTTGTCAGCCCCGTTTAGGTGCCAGAAGGCTGCTCTAAGGTCTCCACAGAGCTTCCTCTTCTCCAGGCTGAACAACCCCAGCTCTCTCAGTCTGCCATCGTAGAAGTACTCCGTAGAGCATCTGCATGGCCCTCCTCTTGACTTGTTCTAACAGAGTGGAAAACCACAGGGTTTTGCTGCTTGGCTTTTCTTAGAGCACTCCCTTTGCTTGTCAAGGTGCTCTCGGCTTCCCCAGATATTCCTGCAGCAGGCCTGGCTGTTGTGGTGGCACCAGCTTGCATTTCCCAGTCAGTGGCGTCAGACAGCTGTGCTTCTGAGGGAGAAGGAGGCAGCCAGCAAGGAGCTGGGTGTGTTGGTGCTCACCCCACTTGCTGTCGTTGCACTGAAGACAAATCCTGTGGGACAGCCTAGGGGCAGTGGGGGCAGCAGAGCCTTGCAAGAATCCGTGCCTGTGGGAAAGAGGGAGAAAACAGCTCATGGAACCCCACTTACAAGTGGCTCTGTGCAGAGGGACTCACTGGAGCTGTATTTGTAACATGGTTGGGTATAAATGACCCATTTTTACCTCTGCATACATCATCTGCATCATCCCTTCACTTCCTTCCTCTTTAAGTGATGTGTTATGCATAGATTTGTCATTTACACTCCAACTGCATTTTGCATTATTACATTTTAATGATATTTGAAGTTCTTGCATACATATTTGAGTTCCTGATATAAATGAAAAAAGAGAAATAATCAGCATACTTGGTTTATCTGATGGCATAAAAATGTTCTATCATAACTTTGGCAATTTCTTGAGTAAGATCAAGCACAAGATCAAATACTAAGAGAGGATCCAAGTACATCTGTCTATCTCAATGTCTCTAAAGTTAGGGTTGTTCAAAGTCAACAGCTGAATTTTGCAGTTTGGCACCATTTGTACCTCAGATAAAAAAATATTTAACCAACTCTACTCCTTAAGCTTTGTAACTCGTGGTTTAGGTTAAAATGAAACAGAGGTCTGAGTGGTCCTTGACTCTCACTGTTGTTTTTTTTAAATGAACATCTCACATATTGGCTTTGTTTGAGGATGCTCTGCGTGATCCAGAGGGTCTAACCTCCTCCATCCCGTATCTCATGCCGACTTACAATCTGTTATAATCTATTAGGAATCTTAAGGCTTGAGGGCAGAATTTTGTGTAGGGATAAAAGATGCTTTCATGTTGGTGCTATGGGATATATTGGGGTTTTTTTTAATTCTTTCTCTCATTCTCTGTTTCATGAAAATTCATTAATCTGTGACATTTAAAGACTCTGTCTGAGAGGTGTCTGGAGCAGCGGCCGGCTGCATACATCAATAGTTTCTCAGAGTCTGGCACTCTGTCAATATTTGGGGGCCTCAGTAACAGCACTTAAATGCACTGCCTGCCAGCCGTCACGCTCTTAGCGTGTCTGTAAGAGTCTGAATGAGGGGATATTAGCACGACGAGTCCTTTCACAACTGGCAACACTTTAGAGACAAACTGCTTGGTAGGTATCTCTCCTCTTCCCTCCCCTCCTGTTTTCTGGCATGTCTGCTTTGTTTATCTGATGTGATTTATGTATTTACACACAAATATGCATCCTGTGAGGAGGCATCATAAATCCTGAGGCTAGAGGTGGTATTATGGCATAATCTGTATAACAATGGAAATGGGCTGAAGCTGGATTTGGACCCAGAACCAGATTAAGCTTGGGTTGACTTCTGGGCCAGTTGAGTCAGGAACAGAGTTTTGTTTGGATTTCATGGTGCCAAAATCTTTAGAGTTCAGTTCCAAATAATGAGGATCTTGGACTAAAATATTACAGGAAGTGCTACTGTGGCAGTATTTCAACCAGCTCCAAACCAGAAGTGGAAAACAAGCCATTTCAAGACTTGGGTTCTATTCAAATCAAAACTGTTACAGCAGGTTCAGAATCCAGACCTTCTGTTCCTTTTTTAATCCTATCCCACTGCATAAATTGGATTCACAGCTGAATATTACTCTGGATTATCCATGAAACCTCCCTTTTCAGAGTTAAAAAAAACAGGCAAGCAAAATGCAACATTTTTTTCATTTCTCTGGTGGAATGGGAAGTACAGTAAAATAAATTTGAATTCACAGATGTTTATTGATATCCTCCTTCCCCCTTTTGTTTGGTTGGAACATTATGGCTAGAGAGCAATCACTGTATTTTATGATACAGCCACGTTTATTTTCTCTTTATGCATTGTGCTTCACCTCTTGCTTATTATGTTGCTGGATATGGCTCTGAAACCAGGTTGTCTAGAGAAGTGAAAGGCCACAGTGTCTGGAAGTTTACACTGGCTTTTTAGAGCTGAATTGTGGACAGAAATCAAGCCATGAAATTCTGTCTGAATCTTTCGATTTCCAAGTCTCCTTAAAATACTATTTTTTTCAACCTATTTCGTGTCATATATACCAAAAGGAGATGAAGGGATGGGGGCAAAGTAAGCCCCCCATTATGAACATTTTCCTGACTGAATTTTGGGACCAAATTCTTAGACAAATAAACCTGAACTCGGAAGTCCTTTGAAATCACTTCCTTATCGGTCCTACTTTGCAAGTCCGGTAACACCAGCCAGTGCTCCTCAGCTGTGACCTCCAGCACATCCTTTGGTGCTAGCTTGAGTCGACAGCTTCTTCATCCTTTTCCAATAATGTTTGGAAACTTACTTTCAACAAACTTCACTTGGTAGCACCTGCAAAAATTTGGCATGATAACAAAATAGACAAAATTATTGTGTTAGAGCTACCTTGCAAGAGTAAGCTGGCAACAAAAATAGCTAACTACCATTTCTCAATCATTTCTTTGCTTGTTTTAGCACTCTCTCAGCTGCTGCCTTTATCTTGATTTTTCCCTTACTCCAACTACAGCTGCATCTGATCTCCATTTTCCTGTTTGTGTCCCAGAGCACCTGCAGTTACAGAGTATTTTGTCACCTGTTGGAAAAAAAGGAAAACCCTGTGAAAGTTTACGAATGTCTCTGCAGAGGCAGTGAGTAACAAGGAATGCATTTATCCCTGCTTCAGACCGAGCAGCAGTGAGAAAATAAACAGGCTCAAGGCTTCTGTGAGTGCTGGAGATGCATCTGGCTAGATGGCAGCAATGGCCAATAAGTGCAGTCAATCGACAGGGAGGATGATTTATTTTTAATTATAATAATTGCTCTTTTAGCGTGGTATGGGGGCACATGTGTGCTGAGGGGAATGGCCGACTGCAAGTGCTGCCCTTGGCCAGCGTGGGAGTGCCTCGGCACAACCGTCTTGGGCTGTTCCCTCTCCCAGCCCCTCACACGAGCCGTGGCTGAGGTGCAGCCACGGGGCTGCAAAGTATCAGTGGGGTCTCCTAGAGCTGAGCAGCAGCCCCAGGGATGGAGAAAACTAGCATGAGGTTAAAGCTGCCATGGGACTCCAGGACACTGGGGGCACCCATGATCAGGCCCCTACGGGTAGGAATTACCACCCCGTGTGCTCCACAGTTCCTTCCTTCTCAGTCTGCACTTTGTGCTGCCTTTCACAGTCTCAGCAAAGCAACACACGAGCTTAGCGTAACCCACGCACCTTTTGTACCCAGGGAGTACATCTCAAGACATAATGGGGCACATTTGAATTCCGTCCCCAGTGTTTTAAAAACGTGACTGACTTTATTGTCAGTGACAGCCATGTATGTTCTGAGAAGCCTCCCCACCCCCAGCCCCGAGTGCTCTACATGGAAGTTGAAGAGTTCATAGTGTTGCAGTCCTTTCTGTTTCTGCGGTGTTTATTTTCCAACAAGCTCCAGTTGTCTTTCAACTAGGTAAGCTGGCCTTGTGAGATCCATGAGGTCCTCAAAAGAGAGGCAGGCAGACCTTTTCCCTGCAGTCCCACGGGCTGTTTCCACCTCTCTGCAGATACTGAACTTGAATTTCCCATTCCTGCTGGTGCCTAAAACCCTGCACAGGGAATTTGAAGGTTGCCTGTGAGGCTTTCCACTTTTTCCAGCTCTTTCAATCCAGCTAGTCTTCCTTCCCTGGAGGGAGGAGAGGATTTGTCCCCAGATAATGGGGGTACAAAAGTGCTGAGGGAATCTTGGGTTTCAGGCTTCATTCATTCCATGTCCCTGTTGGTTCCTGGTAGCTGTAAACGAGATGCTCTCTTTGAGTGCTGAAATTGATGAAGCAGGAAAAATCTAGGCTTGCTGTCCGTTCATATTTTACATCTATTAATAAGTAATTAATTAAAAAAGAAGCTGATGTTCCCATGATGGGCTGCTAAATATATGCGAGTGAAACTATTGGCATTAAAAAGAGATTTGACTGCAGTTGAGGAGTTGTTTATATTTTAGTAAATCATATAGGCCCCAGTTGAGATGAGCAGTCTGTTGTTTTAGGCGCTGTACAGACACGCTGTAGGAGGTGCGTGTAACCCCAACGAGCTCAGAGACTGCAGAGACAAAGTGTGGACAGGGAGACAAACATAAAGAAATAAAATAATAACTCACCTTGGGTGCAAAGACAGGGGCTGAACCAAGAAGAGAATGCAGATCCCCTGCTTCTCTGTTCTTTCATTAAGTCAAGATCTGGTTGACTCACAATTCAGCCCTTAGATTTAAATCTGTGTAGAATTGTTGAGTTAAATGTTTTATTTGCTGAAAGCTGCCTACCTCAGATATGGGTTAGCCAAAATGATGCAAAAAAAATAAACTAAGAAGAAAATTGAAAGTTTTGGAAAGCCAGAAGATTTTGTTTTGATATTTCTAAACAAGGTTTCTGGTTTTGTTTTGATATTTCTGAACAAGGTTTCTGGTTTTGTTTTGAAACTTAGTCAATTTTAATCGAAATATATTGAACACAAACAAAAAACCTAACCCATTTCATTAAACACATAGGTGATTTTTGTTTGGGTTTTTTTTTTTTCCTTTCCATGTTCTCAGTTTGGTCAGCTAGCCAAATAAATCAGTTATTTGCACAACTGTAGTTCTAATTAGAATGTTGGGCCCTGGGGACTTGGGCTATATATTTCAATACAGTACATATTTATAATAGCAAGTACCCTGCCTGGTACTCCATATATAATAATAGCAAGCAGTTCAGTGCACTGGGGAGTTGGGGACACTAGGGAAGACCCTGGGCCTTCTAGCTCTTCAGATTTTTATTTTCAGTGGTAGTTATATTTTGGAGGGTATTGCTTACAAGATAAAATTTGCATTTATTTGAGCAACTCACAAATGGGATTCACTGCAAAGCTATCATTAAAGGGAAATAATGCAGAAGAAGGAACAAACGTTCTCGGCCAAGGCTGACATGTAGACACTTCCAGAGATCCTTGTCACCGTAGGAAAAATGCTGTCTTCTCGTTCTACCACGACCTCCCAAAATCCTGAAAACCAAGCAGTTGGGTACAGGGGCTACTTATAAAGTGCTGTGACTGTTCAGCTGTATTTTTGTCTATTTGCAGTGTTTCTACTTTGCAAACAGTGTAGTAATTTCTGTGATCATTCCTGTCTAGAAGCAGTTTCCTCTTGTTCCAGTTCAAAGCTGCAGAGCCCATTTTCTGTGAATTTCTTCCAAGGGGGAGGACTCTGGCATCAGGTATTCCTGATGTGCTTTTTGCTTGTGTAAGTGTTGCTACTCTGCTGTAGGTAGCTGGTAGGAACTGAAGGAGTCACTTGAAGTTGGGCTGTATGTTACTCTTCCTCATCTTGTTTAACTGGTATGATTTAGTGTTTTCTCCATTTACATGTTTCCAAGAGCAATAAGCCCATAATTTTATTCAACCTTATAACTGTGTTAGAGAAGCACTAATAGGAGAGGGCGAGATGTTTTCTTCCCAGCACAGCCAGTGTGGTATGTATCCTGCTCCTTTCTTGCCAAAGAGCCCCACAGCCTGAGCTCTGGTACCCACGGCACTCTGCCACCCTGTCTGCAGTGCCTCGTGCTGTGATTTGGCAGTGGTGATGCTCCCTCCAGGTGATGTTCTCTGCAATGTGCAGGGCCAAAGCTGGTTTTGGTGCTGCTCCAGTCCCAGCTGAAGGGCTCAGGTGTACTTCCCATATGATCTTTATGTAATGAGGCAGACTTCTTCCTGAGAACCTGTAGTGGGTTGGTGGTGAAGGCATATGCCTTAGGATTGCTAGGCCTTGACTGCCAAGTCAGAAGTTACAGAAGTTACAGAATATTCTGAGTTGGGAGGGACCCACAAGGATCATCGAGTCAAACTCTTAAGTGAATGGCCCATACAGGGATTAAACCCACAATCTTGGCATTATTAGCACTATGCTCTAACCAGCTGAGTTAATCTCAGGGTCAAGTCCTTGAAGATTAGGAACAGGCTTTCTAGTGGAGAATTCTTTGGTTTTCACTTCCTTTGACTGAAGAAATGTGACTGTAGAATGCACCACTGCCAGTCTTGACCTGATAGTTTAGCTGCAGAATGGCATACAACTAGGGAGCCATGGATAAAATCTAAGAAATTAGGCTTGACCAAGTCCTCTCTGATTCCCCACAGGTATGCTTTGATGAGGTTAGCTTTATGCTGACTTTCAGAAACTTCTTTTGACATCTCTGAGGGCCTCATATCACTTTGTCCTTACCTCCAGAAGTCTGGGGCATTACTGGACAAAACAAGGGTCTGCTCCAAGCTGTCAGATTCCTTTCTCCATTACCTCCCAGCTGCCCCATTTAATACTATCTGATGGTGAATAAAGCACTGAAACAGATTGCCGAGAGAGGTGTTGTGTGCCCCATCCCTGGAAGTATTTGAGGTTAGGTTGGACAAAGCTCTGAGCAAGCTGATCTGGTTGAAGAGAGAGATCCCTGCTCATTGCAGGAGGGTTGGACTAGGTGACCTTTAAAGGTCCCTTCCAGCTCAGACAATTCTATGATCCTGATTCTATGGTGGGTACCATGGGATTCAAGATAAGTGAGAATGTGGTAGGAAAAAAAGGTAGATGAGATGGGTGGGACTGGAGACTTGACATGGGAAGCTGAAAGTATGCTGTAGTATACAGGAGGGTGGGCAGACGTTTTTCCTGAGTACATATCATAGAATCATGCATATAGGGATCTGCCTCCACTAGCTTTTCTTTGTTCAGGAATTCCGCTGTTACTTCCAGTGGTCCTAGTACTCAACCCAAATATTCCCATGAGAAAGAAACACGGCTCCTCTTGCTGATGTTGCCAGTGCCCTGGGGTAGAAAATTGTGGAGAAGTGAAATTTTGACTGCTGGTTGTTGCTCTTCCCTTTGTGCACTTACTGCTACTGTACCAAGCAAAGGTTTGTCTAGACCAGAGCTCAGGGTTACTTATTATCCTCATAATCCATTTCCTTTTGCCAACAGCAGTGGCTTATGTGGCTAAGTCAGAAGGGAATGCTTCCATCACAGGCAGCCTCTTTTCTATGATCTTCATTAAGCTTTGGGCCATTAACTCAAGATGCGTGATTATTTTGTTTGTTCGAACAGCAAGACAAGCAGAGTCTCCTCTGAGTGTTTCTTTCAAGCAAACCAGCATGACTGAAAACTGGGAGCTTGCCAGAAAATGTTACGTGAAATAGTAGTGGCAGGTTCATCTTAGTGTGGGCGGAGAGGGAGCGATGTACCCTCTCTTTTACTACTTCAAACATGCAGTGTCCATATGCCGTAGTTGAGTTGGTTTATGGATGGAGTATGAAGGATACTACTCCATCTCCTTCGTGCAAACACTGTGTGAGTGCTGTGGAATACAGAGTCTCAGGGATATGAGTATCAGCTGTTGCTGCAGTCCAAACACACAGCATCAATATTCAGTATGCTATAGACAGTACCGTTTTCCTCCTTTATATTTAGTGTTAGTGCACAGAGCCAAATAGTGAAAGGGGGGTGGGTGGGTCACATGATTAAATTAATACCATTAATTATTTAGAAACAATCAAAGGAAATACAAGACATCTGGCTTTAAGCCCAAACAACTCATGGCACTGCTGTTGCCTTGTAACCTCATCAGCTCTTAGTCCAGTCATCTCTCTTCTTTCATTATGAACACAGGAGATGCCTCCCCCCTACCCCCCTTCCCCACCCGTCTTTCCTGCCTTATTTCTGGCAGCTTGGAACACAGATCACAAGACTGCACTGTATAGTTTACTGGTTTTGTGTGTATAAACTCTTAGTTCTGTGATGAAAAGGCATCCCCCCACATCCCCATGCTATGCAAAAGTGTTTGATTAGCAGTGTGTTGCAGCTATAGGTCACATTTTTCTCCTCGTCTTGATACTGGGGAGTAGCTGCTGTAGGAGGAAAAGACACTGTTGCTACTGTAGTGCTGAAAGCCATTAAACACACGTGTTGCAGTGGGCTGTGCACAGCGTACAGCGAGAGACAGTTCCTGCCCTGAAGAGGAGGAAGAAGAGCTGGAGCAGAAAAAACTTCATGGTGAATGGATGCACTGTGCCCGTGATTCTGCAGGAGGACTGGCAGACCCAGTCCACTGGCCTTGGCATTCGCCTTCCCCTGGCTGAGGCCAGTGGTCTTATCCTTTGTAGCCGTGGCCAGGTGTTTTTCATCAGAATGATTTTTCAGTGGAAATTCTTTTTCTTAAAATGAAAATTTTCTTGGGGAATAACTGTTTTACCCAAGAAAAGTCAAATAAATATTTGCCGACTGCTGGTTCTGAAAGACTCTTTACTTTTTTTCCCCCCTCCTTTTTCCAGATAGCTGAAGAAAAAATTCTAGTTTGGTTATCTGAGAAGTGTATTTTTGTGGAAGACGTTCTCATGTGGAAAAAAGACCCACTTGGCTGATTCTTCCAACTCAGGAATAGAACATTTTGGGGCCCCTTTCCCTCAAGTGATTATATCATCATGATAAGATAGTTCCATTTTCTCTTCAGCTCAGTCTTTCTTAGTATAGATGATTTAATACAGTTTAATTATACGGTTCTCATCTTCCATAGGCAAATTAATATATACAACTTCCTGAAATTATTTTACTGGGGCAAAGCAAAGTTCTTGCTGGTCATTAGGATTCCACTTTTCTGTGCAGTGGTGAATGTGGGCCCATTTTGATGTCTCAAATGCTGATGTGTTGAAGTCATTACATCTATGTCTGTGGAGAAGCACTGACTTTCATTTTCCTGCTTTAACCCAAAAAGCATGGATTCACTGACTGTTCTCTTAATGGTTGTTGAGAGCTGCTTTGAAAAACTCTTATTTTATGAAAAGGCATTGAGACTTCTGTCACAGTAAGCATCTCTAGACAGTCTTTACCTACTCTTGACTACTATTTTGAAGATGCACATCCCCAGTTATCTGTGAAAAAGTATTGAAATATGCTTTCTTGGTTCTGGGAAGCTTGCTTTAGACTACTGCTCTCTATTATTTGTAGTATTCCATAGCCTACACTTGTCCTCAGGAAACGATGGCATCAGCTGAACATATTGGGTGTGATTTTTCAAAGTATGCAGTTACCCACATTCGGTTCCTTCTGCATTCACTGTGTGTTAACACTACCTTCAACAAAGGCAGAGTTAGGCCTATGCAGAAGGCTTTAAAAACTGAAAAATGAAACCCACCTCTTGCACCCTGGGCTATTTGCAGGCAAGAACATATGTTGTGAGTGCTTCTGCTGCTTTTCAGGGTGTTTGTTAAAGGTGCTTAGACTCCTCTTTGAGTAATGCAGTACTTAATTTTGAGGCTATGATAGGTTTGTTTCTTTTATGTTGTCCCTTCAAGTTTATCATGTAAAGGTATTTTATCTCCTGGAACTAAATGTAAACAAAAACTCTGTGTATCAAATAAACTAAAAAGAAAACAAAACCCAAACCAAACCAAAAAACCCCCCACAACCTCTTAGATTAAACTGTTCCAAGGTTTTGTTTATTTGTTTCCTTATACTAAAGCCAGTACTTTTTATTTTGTTTTCCTCAGATTTAGTCATTAAGTACATTTTCTTGTTTACATAAAACTTACAGTTTTATTTTTCTTTTTTCTTCTGTCCCTTTTCTATTCCTTTTCCTGACATCTGCATCGCGTGTTGATGTCAAGAGCAGCAGTGGTTGGCAGTTTTCCTCAGCTTTGCGAGAGAGAGAGAGGTTTGGTTGGAATGAAACCTTGCTCTGCGTACAGCCTGCTTGAGATGCAGCATTGAAAGGTATAATCTCATTTTCTGTCTTGAAACCAGAGACGAAAACCACAAACAGGTAGAAATCTCGTTGCCAAACCACCTGTTGAGTCACAGCCGAAAAGCCTTTGGCAATACTTTCCTCACTGCATCCAACTGGAACAGTTACATGGCTGATTCCCACAGTATCTGTCTGTACCTGCGAGTTTGGTAAAGAGGCTAATTCATTTGAGAAGGTTGGGATTGAAATTTAGTTAGAGCTCGCATGGCAAAGAATCTTCTGCTATTAGTCTTGCTTTTTGCCTAGAGTAGCATACATCACTCGTATAACTCGGTTTAGCATTGAAAATACCAATCCTGAAGTCACATGCTGTGTATTAGAGAGCAAAATGAGATTTGTTGAAACAGCCTTGTGTGGAGTCCAGATCTGCAATAGCATGATATCCTAGAGGTCAGAATTGAGGTGACGGGATGAAGCTGTGAAGACAAAAGTTGTGAAATCCCCTGCCAGCAGCATCAGTACTTCATCTTTTGAGGGCATTACAATTCAGAAAATCACTTGAAATCGAGTTAAAATGCTATCCTTGGACTGCTACACATATGCTCCCTGTGACATACGCATTACAGAAACAGCCACTGTGTGTTAATATGGCATTACAATTTTGGACTCCACCCACAAAAATTAATAACGTTCTTCAAATAAGAGTGATGTAGGATGCTGACACATTTAAGCCCATATGTTGTTGGACTTGTGTCCTCCAGTGCATGAGAGAACTAGAAATCCCAGAATTTTTCTTATTTCCTGTAAAGCCACACTGGTAAAGTAGTAGAATGTAAGTGATGGCAGGCTGGCAGGGTTTGGACCGTGAATAGATGAACAGTAGAGCCATATTTTATATTTTTACATGCTCTTGTGTGTTCTATTCTGTTAGTGGTACTAGTTGACTTCCATGGGTTTGCACAAGCATAATTTAGAACAGATTTGGGCCACGCTGTTTATATTTGTGCAGATTGCTTCATGTTTGTGAAACAATTATTTCCTGTGGATCTGTAGCATTGTCCAGTGTTGCGAAATGCTTTCGTATGTATATATGACTGGTTAAAACATGCAATGTGTTTTGAAGCAACGTGACAAAGAGCAGTAAAATCTGCACAGTAACTGAGCTTTACTTGGCTGTCCATATAATGTCCAATTAATGTGGTTACTGTGCTCTGAAGTCTCTCCAAGGCTGAATAAGACTTGCTGTGGTCTTGCAAAAGATGCAGTTTTTCCCTGAATTTTCTAAAGATTTCCGTTACAGATGCTACAATGACATGAGGACAGTGTACTCTGTATCTTTAGTAGCAGTAACAATGCAGGGTGTGAAGAATATCCCCAAAATCTGAAGGTGTGAATTCTAACCCATCAGCGAGCTGTGTGAGAATTCTATAGAGTAAAACCTAATTCTGTGCTGAAGAGGAACACTGTGAACACCCAGCATAAAATAGAAGATGTTCTGTTCTCTACTGCACTGTCTCGAGCCAAACTTGGGATCTAAAAGCCAAGCGAGGTTCTTTCATCACTAGTCATAAAGATGCTGTAAGTCAGATTGTCCCCTCAGGCTATATTTTGACAATGTAGTAAATTGAGCTTTGGGAACTTTCTACCAGATCGAGAACTCTGTCACCTCAAAATGCAAAGCACGGATCCATTATAAATTCTCTGAAGCAGTTTTTAAAATATATTTTGATGTGTTGACTTTTACCAGAAAGCTCTGTGCCTTATCTGATTACCTTTTGTTCCTTGCTGCTAACATTAACACATGCAAGGGCTGGCAGAAATGGCATCTCATGCCCTCAGATGATCCAGGTGAAATCTGTACTGTGGAGTTACCCATTAGTGCAGTCTGTTAAAGTTTCAATGATAAAGCACCATCAACTCAGTTACTTCCCTGCATTTCGTTGTCTTTCTATTCTTCCTGTAGTCCTGGAAGGTGGCACAAGCGTCAGGAAGTACAAAATTTGATCTGTGTTACAAATGGAATCAGAAAATGTCTTGGATTTTGTATATGTGTATCAACACTTCCAATCCGGTGAACTGTGTTGGGAAGAGTGAAAAAACCTAAGTCTTGTTTCTTGCACAAAATGAAGACAGGGAGCTACAGGAAAAGTGCATGGGCAAATTCCTTTTTGCCTAAACTCTAGAGAAACTAATGAAGAGGCAAACTTTAAGAGTTTTGATTTGAGGATGAGTTTGGCCAGTATTAAAATTTGTCTGAAATTCTTATTGTTTTCTTCTGCCTTCCTCTCCTTTGCTTTTCTCTGTTGTGTGATGAATGTATCATGTCCACATCTTGTGACTGTAGCTTCGTGTTTAAAGCCACATTAGCACAATGAATGTCTTCACTAAATTATATTTCAGAATTCTTCCAGAGAGTTTGCAGTTTGGAAAGGCAGAGCTGCTTGCAAAATCTTCAGTTTCAGAAATGTTCTGTACTTGAATGTATGTTTCCTTGACCTTGGTGAGCCAAAATGATTCTCAATCTGAGGATCTTGGTCTCCTTGAAAGAAGAATAGGGGAAGAGGAGGGAAGAACTTTATAGTGAGATTTGTGATACTGCTGTGTTTAAAACTTACTGTTTCCTGGGGTTTTGAGAAGTTTTCAATTTGTTTTCCTTCGCTCTCTGACCTAATTAATTTTCAGGGATATCCCCAGGGATGTAATTTATAAGACAAATGAATTACATTAAAAGTTGCTGTCATGGTATAAGCCCCCTTGTTTAGTGTAAATTTAATATGTTTCTGTATTCTTTCCATCTATAAATACTGATCTACCAGTGACAATCTGTTTTCTTTATTTTTTGGAAAATTCTGTTGTCAGTGTTGAAAATACTAAAAAACATGGAAATTAAGAAGGAGAAACATTGCTGTAATTCAGCTGTGGCTAGCAAAAACCTTCTGAAGTGGCACTAGCAGAGAGCTAGGGCTCTTTGCTTTGACTTTTCTGTCTTTAAAAATAGTTTTTTGTTGAAAAGAGTCAAATAATAACTAGTATACAAGTCAACTCCACAGTTTTCCGCTTACTGTAAAATAAAAACATTCACCCTCAAGAAAGGATTTTTAGGAAGGAAAAGCACATACCAGTTGCATTGCTCTGTTCACGGCTGTCCCAACTGCAGTGTTTTTATTAGTGAAGCTGCTTAACCTTTTGAAACCTGTGGATCTCTGTACTATTTCTTCGTGCAACCTTTTTTTAATATCCATGCAACCTGCTGACTTCAGCAAGATAGCACACACATTAAAACATTTACCTTGGGCTTCCGGGGCTGTGCATTCTTTTCTGAAAGATTAAGGAGACACAAGGGACAATTGCTGCTCCTGGTGAAAGCAGTAGGCGTTCTGAGAGCAGGAGCAAGTTTGCTGTAAAGTCAGGCCAAAATACAAGTTTGGAATTTACTTGGATTCCAAAATTTTCCAGTAGCATTGCAGCTAGGTCCTTATTCCTGAGGTTGGATAGTGACGCTGACTTTCCTTTTCACAGAGAATGAAATGCAGAAAATAGCTTAAATGGGGACAAAAGAAAGTATGGTGCATCTTTAGCAACTTTTGTTTTGATTAGATGGAATAATCCAAGGAAGAGAACTCTGTAAAACCATAATAAACATAGCAAAGCATCCCAGCGTCAGTTCAGCAGAGTATCCAAGCCAGTGTGTAAAGCTCAGCTTGTGCCCCAGAGCCTCTGCCTGGCATGGGCTTTTTGACCCGACCATGGCCAGGTTCCAGCTGCTCACCCCCACCTTGAGCAGGGTTTGGGGAGGATCTTTCAGTAAGTGTGAGGAACTGCCTGGGAAATTTGCCTCAGGAGATGATAGCAGGGAAAGGGTGTTGTGCGGGGAACGTATTTTGAAACACTGGATGCACTTTTTTTAGTTTTCTATTTCCATCCTGTGTTCCCGGCGTTTCTAAAGGAATCCTAAGTAATTTCAAAACAGAATTATTTCACTAGCAGTTGTGTGGCCCTCATGAATATAACGAAGCCTGACACTCCCTGTCTCGCTTCTTCTTGAGGTGCTTAACGGTCTTAGGGCATTTTAAAAATCTTCCTTCTACATCCAGACAGCATTGTCTGTAGTTAAATATAAGGTTCAGAGGTAAATATATAATATTTGTTATAGGTCTGCACTAACTCTGCCTTTTTTCTTCTTTTTTTTTTTTTTTTTGAGATGATAAGTTATTTTCTTTTCCTTACACAAATTATAGCAAACACAGTGCTATCCCACAGTCCCCAGCTTCAGTTTTAAAATGGATCAAGTTTAGGTTCTGACATAATTGGCAGAGTACCATCGTTTTTCTACCCCTCCCTCAATCTGGGCCATAATTGTGGATATCCTGTGGACTGCAGCCCAGAGACTGCCAGTGCTGGGAGCATACGGAAGGGAAGAGATGATGGCAATAGCTCTGTAGCTTGACCTGACATTTGCATTGTTTCTCAGTCGCTCAGTGTGATGAGGGGAGCAGAGGGTTTGGCATGAACTGTAAGAAACAGGCCATGATTTGGAGGAGCAGTCTCCCCTACCTGGCTCAGATGTTATTAGTAGGTGCTGTTTGCACCAAAAAATATAATACAAAGAAGGGGTATTTTAAATAAAGAGAAAGAAAGCAAATAGATAGAGAAAGTCATGCTCTAGGTAATCCCACTGCTTGCAGTGAAGTTTCACTGGGGATAGATATTGACCCCATAAAATCTCTGGGTCACAGACAGCCTTATGACAGACCCTGATAGCTTTGTGAAGACAGATTATGTCAAGCCCTCAAATTTGGAAACATAGCAATTCCTCTGTAGTAAGATTGCAAATGAACACCCATTTGGAGATTGCCAACATTATCACAGTTTGTCAGGGTGATCTCACAGCCCACAAAGCGCCGTAAGAGATTGCTTTACAAGTTCTGAAAGATTAGAGCGTTGAAGTATGTGACACTGGAATGATGCTTTGATGCCTGGCTTTGTCAGTCAGCCAGACAAATAAATAATAACCAGTGTTTTTATTAGTGTAAAGCATAACAGGTAATAAAAATGTATGGAGAGACACTTTCTTGTTGCAGCTACAGGGAGCACAGAAATGTAGGCTAAGAGAAAATGGGATGTGTGAATGTCAAACCCCTTGAACTGGCAGTTGTGTGTCTGTGTGGGTCAGTAACTTACTGCTATTTCAGCAGGAACTAGTTCAACGCATTAGAATTATTGCATGGCTAAATGAAACAGCAGAAATATTTGGCAGTCTTGGATTTTGGTCATCTAGTGAAGCATGAAAACATATATTCTTGTAAAATAAGGCTGGAGTGTTAAGGGCCTGGGCTGCAGAAACCATGGGTTCCTCTCATGAGTTGTGAGAGAGAGCAGTGTAGGTGTATACGTAGGAAGTGGCATGGAATAAACAGCAGAAGAGTATAAAATCCAGCATTTCTTCACAGCCTGGAATTCTGGAAAAGCTTTTGGGTATTATGGCATGCTCAGACTTTTGTTAAGAGTTTCAGGTCTCTTAAAACTTAAGAAATCAATGTGAGAATAATCTACAAGCATGAAATTGGTGTTCGGGACTTTCTATAACAACTGGACTTTATAGGGTACCCTTTTCCAGATTCCTTCCGCATTCAGCCCAGATTTCCACAAAGGATGCCTAGTCTGAAAACCATTTGCGGAGCCTCAGATGAAAACCATTTGCACTGGTAAACAGTTCCAAACAAGGCAAATTTGTTAATCTTTGTGCTTTGATACGAAACATTGGTATGTTTTTGTATGTACCAGTCCTCCACCAGAGATGGAACGTGGATCTGATTTATGTCAGTTTTCAACCTTTAAGCTTTGTGGAACAGAAGGTATAAGATGTACGTTTGTTGCACTCCTTCATTCTTATAGAGCCATGAAGTTGTAGAAATGTCAGATCAGCTACAAACTCCTGCCTCTCTGATCCACCTGTAGTTAGAAAACAATCATCTGCAGTTGTCTCCCACCTGTAGAGCAAATCATAGTTTGTCCTTGACCCTGGAGAGCTTTTGGCCCTATTTCCCCTATTTCTCCATCCATAAGGGCAGCAGAGTACTTACACGTACCCAGACATTAGTTAATGATTGCTTACACAAACCTGGACAAGCTTGGATGAAGGACCTGGTGTAAGGGCGTGGAATTATTATGACTATTATTAACTGAATTCCTAAACCTAGACAATGTATTTGCACATGTAAGTAATTATGATGCACTTCAAGGCATTCTGTTTGTAATGCTTTGTAATGCTTTGCTCTCCATTTCCTACAAATCAAATTACTCAGGGATAGATTTGATTTCCACATCATTTTGAAAATATTTTCTTTTTCTTTTTTTAATTTCCTTTGTATTAATTTTTTTCAAAGTTCAAAACACAACCAACTGTGACTAAATGCATAAACCCAAACAAAAACCCCCTAAAGTATAACAAAATTAAAGACAGCCTAAGATGATATGCAGCAAACAATGTAAATCATACCTAACAAACATGGTTGTAATAATATACCTTATCCATGTCTGATCCACTAATAACAAATACTTATTCAGAGAACAAATAACTCATTCTTCTTCTCAGAGGGAGAAAGAGGCAAGACCCAAATTCAAATTATATCTTACAGTCTAAACAAATATGAAAAACCTGCCAAATCTTCTTATAGAAATCCCAACAATCTTGTGTTTTCTTGGTATCTTTTGGGAATAAGGGGATTGGGAGGAGGGGAAAGAAAGGCCAGCTTTTACTGGAAATGTGTGTCCTGATCCTGTAGCTATTCCATAAGAATTCCTTGGTGCCTTCTGTTGAAAGGTTTCTCTTGCGGGTACTGGATTCAAACCAAAACCTGAAAGCACAGCCTAGGGTTATTTTTAATAATTAGAGATTTTCTCCTGCCTTATAAGAAGTTTCTTCAGAGTGTTGGGTTGACAAACAGATTACAAGTGAACTCTGGTCAGTTTATAAAGTTTGATACAAGAATAAAGACTGTTATTAGAAATTAATGAATGCTTTCCATTCTCCCTCATGTCAAAATAGGCTTTTGACATCGTCACGTTTTTCCTTTTTGGTTACATGAACAATTCCTGTTTGCTTAACAGAATAGCTGTCATCCTCCCTGTCCTTCACTGTGGGCGTAGCAGCATCTTCCCTAGGCCCCTGGTCCCTTCCCTGTCGTGGAGTCAGTCCGGTTTGGCTTAGTTCTGGGCCACGTGTGGTTGCCATCAGTGTGGTAATTGGCACAACTGCTTCCCAAAGTGGGAAAAGGCAGATATTCAGGTGTCTTGCAAGCCGTGGCAGCTTACCTGCCACACAGCACATACTTGTTTGTGACCAGGTCCTGACTCAGCTGGCTGCAGTGCCAGCTTTGCCCCTTGCCCCGTCAGTGTACGAGAAGCTCTGGCCTCACTGCCTGCTGGAGAGAACTCGCGTCTAATCATGTTTAAAGAAGCTGAGAAGTATTTTCCCTCTCATGTTAGACTTTGGGGTAGAAAACAGTTGTCTGTCTCATGTCTCTTCTGTTGCCCTTGTTGCACCTCATGCTCCTCACTCCTGCTCTGTGGGCTGCGGTCCTTGTGGGGAGAAGAAATTCTGTCATGTGCCTGTGTGTGCTGGTAAAGTCACTGCCTTGCAGGGACTCTGTGCTCGGAGGTGTAGCAGTGGGTCTCTGTGTGTCTTTTGATTTTGCCTTGAGGTCTCTTGTCATTTAGCAGCACCCCCCAACTCCTTGCTCCTCTCCCGCTGTCCCCACATGTCCCTTTAGCTGCTGGTCTACCCAAAATTCCCTCATGCCACCCCTTGCCTGGGGTGGTCCTGCAGGGTTATTCTCTTTGCCTGAGAGGTTATGGTCATGAATTTTGCAGTTTCCAGATGATACTTCTAGTCACTACTATTGCTTTGAAGTTTAAAAGGCACTGTTGGCTGAGTCCAGGCTGCCTCTTGCACTGTCTAATATATGCAGGTAATGTGTGCATATCAGAAACAAATGGGAGATGAGTAGGATCACTAGAGTGACGTAAAGTAAGGAAGCATTTTTAGAGCCTCCCATATGGTATTTGGCATCATGAACTTCAGTTTAAATTCTATCAACAGCAATTTGCACTTAAAAACAAACCTATAGAAATTTCTCAGCATCGTAGCTGAGAAACATGTCTTAAAAATGTGAGCCAAGCATAGCTGCTACAGTGTTATGTCCCAGTGTGTGAGATCCCAGATTACTGCCACTTAAGCTGTTTTGGTTTTTTAATTGAGGAATACCTAATTCCACAATCATGGCTTCTAGCAAAGATGTTTTCTTCCCAGACCAAAAATATGAGCCGTATTAGCTGGAATGTAAAATGTAGGAGAGAAATGGCTGTACTGGCTGCAGAAACAGAGATCCCAGTTTCAGATGCAGACCAGTCCCCTAGCAGTGGGCTAGCTGCATTCACCTCCTTTTGAGTACCAGAGAGAAAATCTTAATGCACTTTGTGTGTATTCTCTTTGAGATTCTTATTAAATGTCAGATGCTAGGCATTTTTCCCTATACATCTGTATAAAGTTCTGTCAGGGGAAAGAGGGGTTTGGGAAAAGGGAGGATGTTTATAGAACATGTTCTGAGGGGTAATGCAGGGCAAATTGACTTCTGTGGTAGATGGACTTAGGAGGGAAATGGGGTACTGAGAAAAAAAAATGAAAAATTAATGTATGGGCAGAACCTCAAAGGTCAGAATTAGATTATATTCTTCCTTTTCCTAGTAAGGTTACCTGCTTTATGAAGCAATGTCCTAGGTATTTAGCCTGTAATATTTTCATAAGAATGCGTTCCTATTTTCAAAGAGACAAAGAGCCCAGAACATGCTTTAGGGATTGGAGATAATGTGTATGAGTTACAGCTGAGTAACTGTTCCTTGTACTGAAATGAAAATTAAGTTTATGATACTGGTGTCATTCTTTGATTGAGAGGAATGAAGCTATAGAAATAATCTTATAGTGCCTGTCATTTAGTTGGGCTTTGCTTTAGTCAAGTTGACCAAACTATCAGAGAAAATTAGGCTTCTGAATTTAACCTTTTAACCTCTTGTTTCTAGCACTGCAGCCCATCACTGCACTGCCCTGTAGCACAAGAACTGCTCAAAGTATTGTTCAGAACTTGAACTGGTGCTGTGCTGGTCCAGAGCTGCACTTTGGCACCTTCAGTTAGTCTTTCCAGATCAGGCTAGTAATTTAAATGTCTCTTGAGATCTTGTGTCTTGTCACGGGTTTGCGTATCTCTCAACCTGTCCATGATTACGGTTATTTAAATGGTTTTGTGTTGCGGTAAGTGAGTTCCTGTGGTGGCATGGCATGCCACAGCCTTCTCGGAGAGCGCAGTGAGGCTTGCTCGGGGAGAGCGGCTGTTCCGCTACCTGTGCCCCTTCCAGGCTGCCCCTTGCATCCTCTGGAAAGCTGAAGCCCCGCAACACAGTGACGATAAAGGAGGCGAGAAGGCTCTCCGCATGGGGGCTGCAGAGGATCTTTTATTCCATGGTGGTTCCCAGAAGCCTAGAGCCAGCACATGGCATGGGTCCCCCAGGCAGGGGCCAGTGCCCCAAAGCACGGTAGAATGTGAGAGTCCCAGTTACAGACCACGCAGGGTCCTTTATCCCCAGCAAAGGGGGCAGGGAGAGCACATGTACCAATGGTCACAGGGCACAGGGGTGGTACATGGGTGGAGTTGGGGTAACAGAATCAATGGGAGAAACCCGAGGGAGTGGTTAGGGCTAGGGGCTGGGAATGGGGGACTCACTTGGAAAGGTAAACAAAGGGGAGGGGAAAAATACAACACTACAGTTTTGGATTTTAACTTTGTNGCAGGGTCCTTTATCCCCAGCAAAGGGGGCAGGGAGAGCACATGGACCAATGGTCACAGGGCACAGGGGTGGTACATGGGTGGAGTTGGGGTAACAGAATCAATGGGAGAAACCCGAGGGAGTGGTTAGGGCTAGGGGCTGGGAAGGGGGGACTCACGTGGAAAGGTAAACACGGGAGAGGGGGAAAATACAACACTACAGTTTTGGATTTTAACTTTGTTGGATCTTCCTTTAAAAGTTCCATTCATTGAGTCAGTGTGGAGATGGTGCCTCTGCTAGAGCCCCACATTGGTTTCCATTTGTGTCTGCTTTTTGGACTCTCACAGGGAAGAAGTGACATGAGATTTGTTCAAGGAGGCTACATTCATTTTCAGTAGACATATCTCCTGTTGCACAGTGATAATGTGGAACAGTTAAGGTTGCATTTATTCTGCAAGAGCTGAACTGTCACTCCCACTAGCAGAAGATGAGGGTCCATGTAAGTAGGGTTTGCTTATTTGTCAGAAGACTGTGGTGAGGTCTTAAGATACAAGACCTGCTCTACATCACAGTCCCAAATAGTGCATTGTCCCCAGAGGGTGGCAATAGCAGGAGTTTGTGAATGGCAAGACCAAGCCTCCAGTATGATCAAGAAAATCATTCTCAGCAGAAATTTCACTTCATTGTGCTGAATGGAAGTGAAACACCATTTATTGACACAACTGAGGAGTTTTACACTCTGTTGTGTTATGGATAGAGAAGAATAGTAAAACAGCTTCTGCTTGGCATGTTATCAGTGCAACCACCAGTTATAGGGAATTCAGTCACGCACAATGCCTTCACACCAGGGAAAGTAAACTTCTGTAATACATAGCATAGTCATCAAACTCTCTGCATGCACATCTAATCTGTGCAGCCATTTCCTGGGTTATGGCCTAGTGTGAATACATATACATTGTTGCTTCCCAAAGTCATGCTAGTGGACAGCAAGAATAGACATAGAAAATCTTGGGAAGGCATCAGAACAAACAGGCACATGTTCATCTCTTCATGCAGCCACCATGTCTCAAAGGCACAGACAGACAATACATCATGTGTGAGGACAAAAAACCCAGACTGCACCCCATGCAGCCATCACACCTTGAAAATAGACGTAAAATGTTAAGTCAATATGAATACACAGCTCTTAACAGCCTAGTAGAATAGATCACACCACAGCCAGGTACATCTGTTCTCAGCACTAACCATTATCATTAGCTTAAAACACTTAAAATCACTGAGCTTCTTCAGGTCTGGGGACAGATTATAGCAGGAAGAATCTGCTAAATAGATTTAGCAATGTTGCAAGCAGGGACCTTGACTACATTAAAGCGATACATTTTGCATCTCAAAGGCTGCAGGCTGTTTTCAGAGGAACAGTCTGAATGAAAAATGACACTAACACTGGATAGCAATTTCTTTATCACTGTTTAAATATGGAGCTTGAAACCCTTGGACAAACAACTGTGCCAAACTGGAAAACAATTTGCCTGAGAAAAATCAGGCTTGCAATGTATGGCAAGTCATCAACCACTCTGTGTTCTTGTCAGACTTCTGCATAGGCTGCAAAGACTGAACTGTGACTGGACTTCAGACTGTGTGGCTGACAGAAAGAATCAAATCACTCTTCTGTAGGAAAAGAAACAAAAGAAATACCATACTTCTCCCTGTCTCTCTGTGTTCACAGGCTGGTATCTGACTGCTATGAAATGTGAGATATGGGTTCTTCCAGAGACTGTCGAGTCAAGAAAGTTTAGAGGAGGTTTCAGAAGCAAACAAACAAAGAAGCAGTTTGATATATGTGCAGCAGTGACTACTGAGGTGGTACACTGCTTCTTGTTTAGGACTTGCTCTGAAGGAGCTGATGAAGGAGGTATGTGACTGATTCAGTGCCTGGCTCTTCAAAAGAAGTGAAAGTGGACATAGGGCATAATGACCATGATAGATATAAATGTATGAAGTACTATTTTTGATAACTAAGAATGTCTGGAAGATGCAAAAGAGAAAAAAAAAGACATGTGTGTTTTGCACATTAGCTAAGAACAGGTCCAAAGGAAGGTAAAGGTTTAGCCTGTATTCTCATACTTATTGTCAGGAAATTGTTTGAACTTTATGAATGGCCATGAAGGCCTAATACCTCTGCCAGAACTTCAATGTGGTTCCATGTAACTCCACCCAGACTGGGAATTCTTCAAGAGCACTCCAGCTCTTAAGAGAAAAAACAATAGCAGGTACGCATAGAAGGCCATCCTGGTTTTTAATCAAGCTCACTCTTTTTTGTATCTTAACAGAGAGCTGAGACCCCGTCTTCCACACTATCATCTTTTCCATATCTCACTCCATTCAGTCTCATGGCACAAATTTCTGAGGCATTAAGCCTGACAGCAGTTCTGTGTTTCCCCACAACAGAGCAGGCTGGGTGTGTGGAACCTCGTCCCTGCTTCTGATAAGGTGAAGTGTCTTTGTTTTCACCACCTTGACCCAGAGTTTCTTAAGCTGTTTTTCCTGTGTCTGAAAGGCCACGTAATCTTCCCTTGCAAGGTCCTGAGAATGCTTCCTGGGGAGGGAATCCTTGCCTTTGGAGTACCAACATGACCTGCACACAGTGTATGGAGGTCCCCAGAAAACTGCTGTCAACAGCCAGGCTTCTCTGGCACAATCATTCTCTCGATGCTAAAGGACAATCTGTCACTTGCTTGGGAGGCAGTCTGAACCCGTGCAGTTACATCCCTGAGGAAGTGGTGGTTGGTGTATACGTTACCACCCCCTGCTTCCCATGGGAAGTGTATTCCTTTCATCATGACTTCTTAAATATAAATACAGAGCCTCAAGCGCATAAAAAAGCCCCTACCAAAACAGGAAACCATATTGCACCCAGTTCTGTCTCTGGAGAAAGGAAGGAGTAATTCATGATAGTTATGTTGCATAGCACACTCAAAGCAATATCCGGATGATGCCCTGGTGGCAGGGCCATGGTCAGGGAGTCAGGACCGGAGTAGGACGGGTGATCACCCTGGCAGTTGGGAAGGACAGCTCATGACAAGAAATAACCCATGGTATATGCCTGTTCATTCAGCCCCAGAATGGGGATAGGTGGGATATAATCTTTTTAAGAAAAAACAACTGATAAAGTTGCCAAGAACAGATATTTTATAATCTGTGCTAAATCTCTGCTGGAAAACATGAACAGCAATGAAACTGAGAAGACACTAAAAGAAATTCGGGGCAAAGTGCCAGACGCCCAGACGGAAGCAGAATGTGGACCAAAAAGCTTGCGACAATTGGGTAATTATGGTTTATGAATTTCAGCTTTAATCTGTAGTTCAGTGAGTCCTGATTAAATATCTGTTAAACACAATTAAAGTTTGTTTTTGTATTTCACCGTCTTGATCAGAATAATTAGAGACTGCGTGTTTCATGTCAAAAGTAGCAAGAGGAATTTTAGTGAATGAACATCGTTTTTAAAAGCCATTTGTAGCACCAGCTGTTGGCATTATTTTATATTTTAGTGTTATCAGCATAAAGATGGGTCCTCTCAATGCTGAATGCTTTCCAGCGGGGCTAAGATTCTGGGAAAGGCGTGATACAGTCGGAACTGTGCCGGGCCATGGGGCTACACAGAGAGCCTGGGGTGGGACTCTCTTGCTACAACATGAGACTGTGCACTTAAGTGGTGGAGGGTGAGAAGTGCTGTGAACGGGTCGTGTAGCGCCCAGCCTGTGCTTCTGTGCCAAAGATGTTTGAGATAGCAAGTGCGATGAGTGATAGGAAGGATCATTGGAAAGGGCACGGATCTGATGAGCTGCATTTGGATTCTCTCATCGCAGTGTCTTTATCAGAAGCTCCGGGTGTCCCAAGGGTTAGGTGTTAGAGTGTTAGCCCAGAATGATAATTGTGGCAGCGTTACGAGTGCTCTTGGGAAGGAACCCTTAAACTGTGTGGTGGTGCCTTAGCAAAGGCAGCAGGCTGCAGTGATGGCCCTACGCAGTTACTGAAAAGGATGGGTTTGCCCACGCCAGCTGCTGCAAGGACTTCGTGTGTTTGTCTTCTTCAGAAGCAGTTCTGTTTAACTGAGGAGAGCGGGTAAAGTCTACTAAGTTGTTCCTCAGAAGAATAGGAAATAAACGGTGTCGTGGAGGAAAAGCAAGATAGTTTTAAATGAAGGGAAGGCACGCTAAGATATAGAGTTCCGTCTATGGAAGCTCGTTTTTTTCAAGAACCTGAAATGTATCTGAATGTCACCTGAACGTAGTTAGGGTGTATAAATAAACCCGGGGGTGGGGGGAGTGTGCACGGGTATACGGCTGACCTGCTTTTAGCCTTCATCTGTCTCTTTATACCAGCAAAAATGAATCTTCAGTCACACTTAGTGGTGCGTGAGGAGGGGGAATAAATCTCAAATATCATAAGCTAAAAATTGAAAATACCTACTAAAGATACTTGAAAGACAGTGCGAGTTTCTCCTCTTGAGAATGTGTTCTGCTGCTCTATGTTTAGTTTACTTCAAATTATATGGTTCCTTTGGCCTCTACAGTTTCAGCATGTTTGCTGAGTGTCAAAAGAAGGAAAAATTCAAGTGTCCTGTGTGGGGCAGACAGTCTTCAAGCACAGGACTGAGACCACAGTCCTACTGAGTAGTCATCCATTAGTAACAGCTCTCAGTCACCAGTGGCTGTGTAGAGGGTCTGTGTGGCTCATTATCATCCTGCAGAACCACTTCATTTGCTGGCAGCTTAATGATTCAGTAAGAGACTTGCTCAAAAAGCACAACTCAAAACTCAAGAAAGGTATTAGCTTATCTATGGTTTCTTTTTTTTTTCTTTTAAAGCACTGGTCAATTTCTTTGTACTGTTTCGCCTACCTTTCCAGCTAAGGGGGGAAAAACAGTGCCAGAGAAAACAGAATTTCTAAATTAGCCTTTCAATAAAACTATAGATCTATTAATTCCTAAGTGAAATCAAGGTTAATGGTGAAAGAGTTGAACAAAACTTAAAAATCAAAGATACTTTGGAAGACAACATCAAAGGCATATCAAAATATGGTGGTCTTTTTATAAGCTGCAAGCCCTGAAGAGATGGTGCCCCTAATAGAGCTGAGGGAGAACGGATCAAAGCGATGATCACATGAGTCTTTAAAGTAGAAAGAATATGTGGAGTGAATCTATGAAGAGACAGGTTTTGGATGAAACTTGCATAGCACTGGGATCGTTTATCACGTCTTGAAGCCCTGGTACAGTACAAATGATCAGATTTCACGAGGGAAGGAGGGAAAGGATATTCGATTCAGAAAAGGAAAACTAAGACCAAGTGTCTGTCTGTGGAATAACAATATCCATGTTTAAATGTGTGTATATTTACATATATGTATGTAAACAAATGCATTTTTAAAACATATTTTATGAATATTAGCCATACCTACTTTCTTCAGGAGGAACATATTCTGATGAAAAAAAAGACATCAGTGGTATTTGGTTGAGTGCATGATTTTTATTTTTACTTCATAAAGTTACAAGGAGAGGAGAAATGGAGTTAGAACCTTCCTATTATCTACTGTTGCATTTCTGAATTACTCTGATTTTCCCTTGGAACCAGCTGCTTAAGTATATCTCATCAAATGGCTGAGCTTGTCCAAATCCACTACCCTTATGTCTGAGATTAAAAAAAAACAGGGCAGTGTGTAGGTCTTAATACAAGTTGCTTTATATGGGGGTGGGGAAATGGAAATACTGATTTATAATTCAGTGTGTGTAGGCCTTTCACAAAGTGTATACAAGCCCAGTGCAAAAAAAAACCCGAGCTATTTGTTCTTTTGGCAAAGGTGTGCGTGGTTCTTCCACAGAGTTTTATACTATGCCTGAGGGTCATTTCTCTTTTAAAGAAGCACTGACAGCTGTGATGAATGGCATTACCTGACAAGAGGGAATATCTAGATATTTAAACAGATCAAGTTTCTTCTTATAGAAGAGTAAACATTAGGTCACAAATCTGACTGTTCCACTTTCATGGACAATCAGGATCAATTCTATGCTACTTAAATGTGAACTGGAAAGGCTTGAGTGTAGCTGCATGCTGACATTAACAGAGGAGGGTAGTTCATAACCTGTGTACATTGTCACAGCTATCCTTTTCCGTGAAGTCATGGATGAATGCCGTGTGCCCATGTTGAGTTGCCTTCTTGTCAGCAGGCGAGATTGCCCGTCCATCACTATTATCTACAACGAGGCTCATTACCTGCCAGCCAGTAAACATCTCACTCTTACCATCTGCAGTGAATTACAAAGTGACTGGAAGAATCGGGATCAGTTTGCCTTGCGGAATGATTGTCAAGTTCATTTTCATCTTTGGAGGCCCTTTGGAAATGGGAAAGATGGTGACTGGGATGGGAAAAAGATGACGTTCATTACCCTCAGCTGTACAAGCTGACTGATGCTATTCTTTACATGCCTTGAAATTTTCACAGCTTGCAGGTGAAATAATTTCTTTTATTCTTGACTGGCTCTATCATTTGTGATAAATAGTGGTGCCATTTTCACATGAGTGGACAATGTGTTCTCTCATTCAGGAAAGATTTTTTTTTAACAAAAACATTAATTGTACTCAGTACAAAGACATCTCCCATTGACAAAGTTCATGTCCAGCGCATCAGTGATGCATTCAGAGAGGAGGGTAGTGTATTATAGTATTTTTGCTGTTAGCATTTTGCCAGTCAGTGGGGTTTTTTTAAAGCTTCCAGGTAGCTTGACAATGATTGTAAACCTTGATGTCACTGCATGGGCTTACAGTGAATTCTGGGCATCTGCCTTAGGGAAGACAGAATCTATTTCATGTGGCTGTTAAAGGAAAACATAAAATAAGTGGGGTAGATTAAGAATCTGTCTGTAATTCTTGGTATAGGATCTGTTGGTAATGTACAGATAGATGAGATGTCCTGCTGTTGGTAGTGGGAAGGCAGACAGAGGAACAGGAGTGTTTGGAAACAAAAGCCATTCTAATGGCTCTTCCTTTGGCTTTCAGGACACAGCAGGTTAGTGCAGGACCTGGCCATGGGCTTGGGTGTCTATCCTTTCTCTTTGGCCTCTTTCTCTCAGCAAAATGCAGAGTTAAAAAAAAAAAAAGATAAAAAATAGAGCGATATGTGTTTGGTATGTCAGCCAATGGCCACATGTGCAGTGAGGAAATTTTCTCTGAGAGCTCCCAAAGCTCATAATCATTGTGCAAGACATAATTATACTCTTTAGAAATCCAGATCGGTCCACAGTAAGGGGAGGATGGGAGGGAATGTTACAGACGGATTTTAACAAGTGTATGTGTCTCCTTTCTGCAACAATTTTGGTCTTAAGTGCACTTGGCTAAATTCTCATTCTCCCCCGGGAGGGTTACTGGAGGGATTTCCAGGCTTTTCTGTCTGCCTGCAGCAGGCTCATGGGGAGCAAACACGCTGACTACCATTCTTTGCACCTGCTTCAGAGAGGGGCAGTGTACACTCCCAGATGCTTGCCTCAGGGTGCCAGCAGGAATGGGGGAATAGGAGGAGGCTGGCACTGCTCTTCAACAGACAGTCATCCCCCTTGGGAGTCCAGAGATGCCAGTGGGCATGATGCACCCAGGACTTTTGAGCTGAGCAAGTGCTAATGACAGTGTTATACCTGATCCCAGTCAGAAAAATAACGAGGTTCAGAGAAGAAAGCTCTCCCGAATCCTTTCTTCACTCTCGTAATGCTTCAGGAATAGCTGGTATTTAGCTCTCTCTAAGAGAAGAGCTCTTTTTTAGAGAGCAAAATCAAATTAAACTGGAGAGCAACCCTGATTTCTGACTGGATTTAACCATTTGCTTATTTGAGCTAATCACTGTTTTTAGGCTTGGTCCCTTTTTTGGTTTTATTTTTTGCTTGATTCTTTGACTTGTAAACATCATTTGCTACAGGAAACAATCTCCTGAACAGTGATTTTTCCTGTAAAACAGGGATTCAAAATGGTCTGCCATCTCGATTTTTGGTGATACCCAGACGTCTGACTGACGAGGCATGTTTCTTAATTCTTAGATTTGCTGTATTTTGGAGCTGGAACAAATGCTTATAATAAAGCAAATGAACAATACTGAAGTAAACGAACAATACTTTCTGAACCCGTGAAGTAAATGGAAATTTTGCCTTGGGCAAATAATGTCTGGACCTTCACAAACACTCTCACTTCATACAGAAAAAAAAATAGATTGCAGTTATTTCTGTAGCATGCAGGGATGATCTGGTACCTAGAACCAGCCAGTGGATTACTACATGATGGACAGTGCAGCCTCTCTGGATCATACCTTGATATTCAGGATGAGAGATAAATGTCAGCCCTTACAGCAGGGTTTTGTGTGTTGCGTTTGGCAACACATGCATACTGTTGTCACTTTTCCCATCTCCAGGAACTCTGCAATGGAGGGATCTAATTGTTGGATGCCAGATTATCAAAAGCATTTAGATGTTTAAAGATGTCACTGATTGCCTGAAGGTACTTTCAAGAGTACATTAGCAGGTTAGGGTCGTTCCTTTGGCACTGGGTGCCTTTTAAAATTCTGGTTGCTGCCTGCTGTTATGTTTGATTATAAAAATTTCTCTAAAGATCTTTGTTGCCACCTCCAAGGCTTGCCAGCTCGCCCACCCGAGTTGTGAGTGCTCTCTAGGCTTCTCCTGTATGAAGCATGTGAGGGCGTGATATGGTCTGCTTCTTTCGAAGTACCAAGAAGCACAAAAGTATTGCGAAGAGGGTGTAAATAAGAGGGAACTAGAAAAATAGGAAATTTCAACTGACTTTGCAGAGGGCAGAGAAAGCCTGTACAGTGAGCACCACACTGAAAGCCACAGTGTTGTCATTGTGCTGGGCTTGCTGAGCAGGGATGAGATGAATTTGAAGGATGGCATGCTTGCTGTGGGCTTCACATTCACACTGAAATACTGAACAGACAAATCAGCTGCAATGTGAACTTGAGCCATTCAACAGTCAGCATAGCTTGGCTTGATAAACAGCCTCTCAGAAGAAGATACCTACGTCACCAGTCCAGGCAGAGAGAAAAGCTCTCCTTTATGCTATGTTTTGACTATTACGTGCTTCCAAATGGTACATTTAGTGACACTGATAGAGAAAAGATGGCTCTAAGTATCAAGCAAGAAGGAAATGATAGAACACCAAGCTGTTGAAATAGCATATCGACTAGCCAAAAGAATGTCTGGCCACATTTTTAGATGTTGTAAAATCAGTATGATTATTTAGATCTTAGTTGAAACATGCTAAGTTATACTTGCAAAATATCCAGCTCTTTCTTTGTGATAATTCATGAAAGTAAGAGCTTTATCCCTGTGTATGGTTAACTATTTCTGTAGGGGTATTGATGTTCTAAAATTTCAAACACAGTTTTTTAAACCAAATCAAACGGAAATGTCACTCCTTGTAACAGGTCTCATTCGTTGGGGTTTTTGAATTGTAAAACATCTAAAGAAAAACCTGAGACAAACTGGAATCTACAAATTGCAAAGCCATGGATACCCTTACTCTAGTTGCTGAAGCAAAAATACAGAGATTTTCCAGCAAAGTAGCTCTGTCAAATAGCAATGGAATACTCACAGTTACACAAGGAGGAATTCAATGCACTTGACGTTTTGCAAGAATTTGGGAGTTTTCATAATTTGAAAAGTTTCATATGTATCTTTTTTATTTACTGATATTTTCCAGAAGGACCACATAAAAAAAATGTTGGGTTAATAGAGAAATTCCCACCAAGTTCTCTGTGCCTTAAATCAGATTAATGGCAATTCAGAACTCCTAAAAATGTTAAGAAATAGGTTTTGGGAACCTTTTAATTAAAAAAGTACAATTACAACACAAGCACTGAATTTACATTTCTTCTTAGACTGTTTAACAGAGTTAGTTTAGTTCTCTGACAACTGCCAGTGCAAGTTTTTCAGAGAGAGATGAAGGTGGTGTTCTATACGAAGTGTATGGCGGAGTGAATTACAAAATGAGACGTTTGTGGGATTTTAGCTAGTAAAACACCTTCAAAAGGCTGCTTACATGTAGGATTTGAGGAAGACGTTCACTGAACTAAAGCTCTAACGTTAAAACAACTGTGGCACTCTTTGCCGGTGCAACAGTCGTCAAGGCAATTGTGGGTTATATTGTTATGTACTTTCTGTCCTTTTTCTGCAATATAGGAAGTTCAGCAGAATTATCTAAAGAAATGGTGGTCCAACATCCTTAACAGCATCTTTCTTGTAAAGGTTGAGATAATACAAGGACTCCACCGTCTTTTCCTCATTCAAATTCTCCCTTGACTTCCCTACCTGGAAGGTATAAATTTCAGCTGTGAAATGGAGTTCTAATTCTTTTTCACTTACAATTTCACAAGTTGAGCAACTTGTTATAGTTTATCACAGTTGGGAACTTGTTTGATTTTGTTAGTTTATTTTGGTGGAGAAGTTTATAACATCCAAGCAGTTGAGGAATAAACAACACCTCTCTCAGTTGCCAAATCCTCCTCAAATGACGCCTTAGGATGTGGAGAACAACATTTTAATTGAAGTACCGCATTCCACTGCTGAACCAAAAAGGTCATGCTGAAGTACGGAGGTGGCCAGATTTCAAGGCAGAATCAATGGTCATATTGAAGCTTTTCTTGTCATTTTCTGTCTACATATCTTGAATCCAAGTGATGTAAGATAAGCTTTTCTCCCAAGATTTCTACACTATATTTTTCAAGAAGGATTGGTAGAGGAAAATTTTGGTGGTATCTAGATGGCATTAGGGATTGCACACCTTCTGGTTATTTACAGTGGAAGTTTGAATCCAATTTAAAATAATTGTGCCCTTTTGTAAGGGATTTTTGAGACTGCATATGCACATATATAAACAGGCACTCGTGACTGTATGGTAAGATGATAAAGTTGTTGGAAAGCAGTGCCTGAGTCTGGCTGTCTGTACAGTTCTAGAGCACAGGGATGTGATGTGTACACATAATCATACTGCAGATACCCAGGATGACTAAGACAGGAGTTAAGTTACAGGGTTGCCACAGAAGGAGCTGCCCCTGGAAAGCGTATCTGGGTATTTGTGTAGGCTGGTACTGTTTGAGCACAGGAAGCTGTGGAAGAGAAAGAAGGTAGAGTCTTGTCAGTGTTTCAGCTAGACATAACCAGTGCAGGAAGTTGTAATATATGATCTTTGATGCATCATTATTGCTTGCGGGCTTTGGAGACAAATGCTGTTAATAAACGAGGAGAGGTTTTCCTTCACTCCAAAATGTAGCTGTCTTGCTTTTGGGTCCTGAGGTCCTTCACCTTCTTTCGCTGAGATGAATTCTTCAGAAGACCGGATCATCCTTCATTTGGCATTTACTCACTCAGTTACCTTCCTGCATTTTGTGCAGGCCACATCACACTTTTCGTATTTTGTTTGTTCTTTCCAGACCACATTTATTCATTAGCTGCATTTATTGTAGTTATGGTTGAGACAGCACTTTTATTGCAAGCCCCCTATCTTTGGTGGTTTATAACTTTCTGAAACAATTACCTTTTTGGCTGAAATTGCTCAAGTTTGTTCTAAGCTCAGAGGTGAATAATGTTTCAGTAAGGTTGAAAAAAATCCATTAAGCCATTTATGAGGACTAGACATTCCAATAAAAGTAGGCGCATTTATTTTTTGATGACCTACTTATTCCAATAAAGTACATTATTATTCTGTTTTCTCCTGTTTTAAATTATGTTGTCTTTTAAAAGAGAATGGGGACATTTTATACCAGATTTTTAGACGGGCTTCAAGCAAGGTTTGTTCACATGCAGTTTTGTGCAGGCAAGCACACTTGTTTGCTGCACTAAGCTCGCAAGCAGGACTGTTGATGGGTGAAAAAGCTTTTGGAGTTCAGAACATTGTTCTCTGCAGGAAAACGACAGCTCAGTCCCTTGTGATTCTGGTGGATAGCTGACACCACACATGAAAGTCTGACTACAGAGTGGAAGGTTAGATAGACAAAATGAGGCCGTCTTTTGAATATAGGTCTTTAGTTGTGCAATGATGCTAACTCAGTGCGAAGATTCAGATATTGCTTGTGCAACAGTACAGTGAATATACTTCTGCTGTCTTGCAGGCATGGGATACAATTTTTCATTATGCTGTCCTGGACAATGTGCAATAATTTGACAAGTGATAAAGTCTTGTGCAATTGAAAAGGCAGTGCTTTTTTTCTTCTTCTTTTTTTATTGAACTTCTGCGTAGACAATGTAATTAAATTCAACTATGCTTTGTCTCATGTCTACAATGTGCCTTTTAGTACCCATGTAATGCTTTTTGTGTTGCATACATTGTGAGGAAGTTCTGACGTTTATGCACACTGATGTAGCATGACAATATAACAATCTTTACTTACTAAAGTAGAGATATCCTAAGTTTATGCCAATGTAACTGAGAGCAGAATTTGGCCCAGTATGATTAAATGTACTGATGAACTTTGATGCTAAACTCCGTGACCTTTGCACAATTAAAATCTCAACTTTAACATTGCATTAGCCTAGGTTTTCATTTAATTATACATATTTGGTTGAAAGCTTCAAAAATGTTAATATTTTAAGTCTCTTCTCATGTTTGTAATTGAACTTTTTTGTGTGATTGTTTTCTGCAGTAATCAAAAGGACATTAGCATGGACAGGAAATGAATCTGGAACTCTAGAGATTAATATTAATCTGCTAATGTCCTGTCCTGATGTTCTCAGGAATACTTTCTTCTCTAGCACATTATGGTACTTTAGTAATCAGCAATTAGGCTAAGGTTTTCTCAGGCCTGAACTATGTCCTCGTATGTCTCTCATTTCCTGATTGCTGTGGGAATGGTGGTTCTGCCCCCTATGGAGTCAGAGCAGAACGTAATGTTTCTTCTCTGAGAGCCATGCTGCTTAGACAAATGCAGGGCTAGAGGCTTAGCACATTATCAGGACGGAGATTTGAGAGTTAGTTAGGGGAGTTTAACCTCAGGTTATATTGCTGTGTGGGATCTGCTGTGCTTCCATGCTTGGAAATACTTACTTTGATCCTTGTGCTACCTCTGCATAGAGCCATGGGCCCAGTAGCGGTGCTTTGGGAAGCACAGACCCAGCTGGCCCTGACCCACAGCAGCACTTCACAGCCTGGTCCATGCTGAAATCTGCATCAGGAGGCACAGTCTCATCCTCTGATTGTGTGCTTCAGACAAGACTTCTTTGCAGACCCAGTCTTGTAGTGTCAGGCAAAAAGTCAGACGGACTGTGCAACCTCAGCCCATTTACCACCTCCTGCAAGGGACCTTGTTGTCCCAGCCCACGGACGCACTGATGCCACTGCAGAAATCATTGGAGCCCTAGGATTTCAGTAGACTTCACTGACAGTGCTTAAGTTTATATGTGTAGCATTTAGGCAGGAGATCCTGTAAGCCACAGTATTTCCTCACTGGTATTTCCTCCGCTTGCCACTCGCAAGATGGTCTGAAACACTGCAGCTCTGTGGCGTGTAGGAAATACAGACCTACCTCCAAGTATCCCGCTCTCATTTGCATAACAAAGCTGAACTGATTTTTATTTCTTTTAGCATGTGCACAGAATGAGAGGTGAACAGAGAGAATTCATTTTCAGGTTTTCAGAGCACTGTAGGATTCTGTGGGTTGGTTCAGGGGGAGGGAGGGTTGGTGTGTGTTTTCTTCCTTTTCTGGCATAAGTGCCCCTGGTTTTGCTCCAAAAAATTAATTGATAGTCCATTAAAAACTTACTACATTTGTTCTGACTTCGACTTTTATTTTTAATTTCTATTGTGCAATTCCATCTGAATAAAAAACCCTCTAGAAGGTGCAACATTGAGATGGAATATTGACTTGATTGTAGCAGATCATTCAATTTTTTTCCCTAAACACAATTTCATTGAAATTGTTGTATTTTCAGTGCTTCACTTTTGATAAATCGGCATCTTCCAATGGCCATATGTTCTATTGGAAAAATCTCAAGTCGTCCTAGTTGTATGCACCCAGATGATACTCAGTTTCATGATATGTTCCATCGTATGGTATGTGGTACAGAGAGAGGAAAACAAGAAAGTGATAGTGGAAATGACACTGAGGCCTGTGCTTGCACCTCAGAATAAGCAGATTGGAGTCCAAGCACCACTGAAAGCTTCAAGTTCAGTAATTTTTGTTTTGGTTTAGGATGCAGACTAATTTCCATTTATCTCAAGTTGGGTTGTGTCCTTTATAACTTGTTTATTCCAATGAGAAATGCCTACATAATCTGAACTTTTTACTGGCCAGATACTTATTAGTGGTTTTGCATGATATTCAGGTAATTGAGCTTCCATTCTTCCTAGCAGATGAAGTGGATGATAAAGTTGGTTTGAATTCCTCGGAAATACGAATCAAAATACCGTTGCAAACCTCAGCCTTAGTTTTTCTGTGCCACCATTTCCCACCTGTACATATATCTCTCTAATTTATAAAGGGTACTTTAAAAGTAATTGTTGCAAAAATGGAGAAGTGTGGACTATAAAAGTACCTAAAAAGGTGAAGAGAATGAGCCCAGAGTCTGGGGCCATTTGTGGGGGAGAGGGGGAGGGAAGAGGGCTGAGAAATCCCAGATTTCTCTGGCTGTACAGTTTTTGATATGGCACTAGGGTTAAATGGGGAGAGATTCACTTCAGGTGGGCAGAAAAGCCAAGTATATTTTGACTCATGAGTGCAGACAGCTTGCCCTGGTGTGATAAGCAAACTTAGCTGCCCAAGCTGCCCAAGCTCTATCCCAACTCTACAAACATCTGGCATTCTTTTGAAGCAACAACCCCCGAACTGTACCAGTTTACTACCAAGCATTTTCAAGAAAACTATTACCACTTATGATTTGTTTTATTACCTTGAGTTTTGAGCCATAGCACTTCAAAATCTGTTTCATGAGCATTTCAGGCAGCATTGTAGCGGTGGTGGATAGAGAGCTGGGTGGCAGCAACATTTGACATCCCAATGCCTGGGACTGATAAGTCATACCAATTCTTTTTGCTCTAGCATTGAGGTCAGGTGCATCCTCCATCTGTGCTCCATCTGCTCAGCAAGAATGCTGATCTGGTGTTCTGTACCTAATGCAGTATATCTGTCTTGCTATTAGATAGAAAAAGGACAAAAGGCCCTGAGGACATCCACAATGTATAAGTATTTTTAAAGGTTTGGCTGAAAACATTTAAACTTCAATGGTCAGCAGGAGGGCTGCAGCAAACAAGATTTCTTTAAACTCCTTTTAGAGCCCTTCTTTTCTATATTGATCTGGTTTTCCTTTTCCAAAGGATTCCTGGTTCTCAGAAATATGAACAGAAGTTGCAAGAAAGCTCACTCAAGGCGACACCTTTATGCTAAGGCTCTCACTATATCAGATATTGACGGTCTTAGGGCCGATGGAACTTGGGTCTTCTCCCCTCTTTGAACTGTGTTGTAGGGATCCAGGTGTTTTTCTTGTGACAGTTACATATTGTCATTTTAAAACAACAGTTTATTTTACAGCTGAATTTACTCCCTAGTGCCAGAGGAAAACTGAGGCAGAAAATGACTAAATCATACAGTGGAGTGGGTATCAAAGCAGAGAATGAAATCCCACATTTAACGGTGGCTTCTTGAAATCCAAGGCAAAGCTGACTGATGGGACCAGCTTTTCTGAAGATAGCTCTAGACTCTTCATCTGTTTTCTGTCCATTTCACCTTTGTCTGCGTACTTACAGCTTAAATTCAGGAAGTTATTTAGCTAAGTATCCAAAATGGTAGGAATTCCTTTTATTATTTATATTTTCAAAACTGGACTGTAAGTTATTTAAGAACTGTGTTGAACAGGATATTTTTTGTCACTTAGTGTCATAGGCCTAGCAAAATGCATTGTATGTCTAAGCAAAGTCTTCAAAAGTTCATTGTATGTATTTAGTAATAAAGAGCTCAGAAATTCCATCAGCATTTTTAAAGTTTGAAGAAGATTCAGAGTCCAAATATGCAACGCTTCCCAGAGGAAAATGCCTGTTGCCTTTGTTGTTCCCTCCCAAATTGGCATGGTTAAAGGATTAGTTACTCAGCAGTGTTCTGGGTAAAAGATCAGGCTGGTTTGCATTTTTTTGTAAGGCAGTTCACCCTTTCCCGTGGCAGAAAAGGACAGTTGTATTTATACTGACAAGAGCTGTAAATCAGAATTGGAATAGATGTTGGCACTGGCTCTTAATTATTCCTGGGAGTTGGGATCAGGTATGGCTTGCATTTGTACCACGACTCTAAAAGGCCACAGAGTACTTTCCAAAAACTGAACAATGCACATGTCCGTTTTCTGTGGGTGCAGCTATAGCGGGCTGCAGCCCACTGCTCAAGCATCTGTTGAAGGAATGGGCCCATTAAAAGAACACAGCATCGCTGTGGTGTGGCAATGCATTTTAATTGTCTCCTGCTATACTTTTGCATGCTTTTTTAGCCCTGTGGAAAACCAAGTTCTCCTCCAACTGGTTGGAAGTGTTCTCACAAACTTACTTGCCCTGGGATTCACTATGAGTCACCCTGATTTCAGAGAATACTGCCCAGGTGTTCTTGTTTCTTAGCAGTTTGTTCTAGACGGGTCTTGCATAATCTTGGTTTTCTCTAGAGTGCAGAAATGTGGGGAGTTTGGGGTTTGGCAGGTTGTTGGCAGGATGGAGGGCTTCAAAGATCTTCTCTTTCCACTGTTGCTTATCACTGACCTATCAGGCCAGTGGTGGCAGATAGCTGTGGTAGGCTAACTGTTCTGGAGTAGCTATTCACCATGGGGCTGGTGGAATTTTGTGATAATTCTGCAAAGCCTCACTAGCCCCTAGACCATCCTTCCTTCCCTGCTTCTGTTTAAAGAGGTGGTTGTAAGTAAGTGCTTGCACATTCTATTGCAAGCAATCGTGTTTTCAGAAGCATTTGCAGATTTGAGTCACAGCTTTCCCATATCTGGCAGCAAATACCAATATGAGAAAGGAAAAGATACCACTCTCTAGATCAAATTATATTTTTTTTATTTTTACATTGCTCCAGCTGGAAATTACTCATTTTCCTAGCACAGCCTTGGTCTTCTACCCAGAAAGACACTTCTACACATGCAGAAAAGGTGAACTGAAGCTGGGGCAGTTGTACTTTTGGCTTATTGTTAGTATTTCATTTATTAAACAAAAGTGTCAGTTTCTGGGGGTTTTTTACTAGAATTTAAAATTTTGAAGAACTGAATATGCAGGACTCTTTCCATATCATTATGATGAGGTGCTGAGCACTCAAAACTTTCTTGGAAGCTAGTAAAAACAAAGAGCATTAGGACCTTCTAGAATCAGTCATCTTAGACCTTTTAAACAAAAGCCATTGTCTGCCTGCGCAACACAGAAGATTTCATACACTGTGTTTATAGGTTAGGGAAGTAAATAACAGCTTACCAAAGCCTGGGTTTCCTGCTGTGGGAGGACTGTGAGAAAAGGTTGATTTAGCATGGGTATTTTATTTCATTGGCACTTTCCCAGTCTGTTTTAAAGGTTTGGTCAGGATCGGTGGCCAGACTCACCTGGTACAACTCCTCCCTTTAGGGATGATGATGAAGGCATATCACAGGATCATTAAGGTTGGAAAAGACCTCCAAGATCATCAAGTCCAACCTTAATATCAGTTGCTAATTCCTAGGTTAAAGCTATGGGCGCAAAGCAATACTTAAGCTCGAATTAGACCTTCCTCAGTCTGAGCTGATGGCCACGTACTGTTGGGACCTTCCAAAAAACTGCTGATCCAGCCTTTTCTTTTGGGGAAATGAGACCCAAAACCTCATGCCCTTTGCATGCGCTTGGCAGCACAAGGCAGTGTGCCGCTGGGAGAGACAGGCTCCCTGGAACCCGGATCTTCAGTGCCTCACATGAAGGGACCTTAATCCAAACAAGGAATCTAAAGAAGAGTGCTGCATGTGCCTGTATAAACAGTCTGCAAATCCCATTGTAATGAGAAATTCCTGAGGTGATTTCTGAATTCCTTCGCCCCAGTCGGGTGAATTCTCCCTAGGTTACACCCATGCTCTTCGCAGAAGGCAGTGGAGTAGAGAGTGCATCACTGACAGTGTGTTTCTTAGGCCTTGTGGTTGCAGAAGTGTGACTGGAAGAAACATCTGCAGATGTCTGGGTTGTACAGGAGTTAACAGAGAGAGTGATTTAGGCCACCAAATGTGGATATTTTATTGTGGCCCTCTTGTAACTTTTCATATATTTTATATCTTCTAGTGACTGCACAATCCTGGGACTTGCCTTCTGGCTGTGATTTATTTTTCCTGTTAAGTCATTGTTCATCATTATGAGCTGAGATTATTTTTCTGTGTAAATTTAACAGAGAAGCATTCTTGAACTTGAACACATTTTTAATTTTTAGAAAGCAGCAGAACCCCCTTTGCTCTCCTATGATTATGATACTAAGCAATTATAACTCTTTACCCTTTGGTCTTCACAGCATTGTTGTCAGATTAGTACAGATAGAGGCTTAAATCAGGACACTGCCCCTGAACCACCTCACGAGCTGTGGGCTTTGAAGGGCTTTTCAAACCTGGATCCAGACACAGTCTTGTCTGAACACTGGAAAGTGAGTCCGGAAACGTGCCAGGGAAGCAAGGCTATGCAGTCATGCGATGCAGATGTAATTTTGTTATTATTGCTGATGCCGAAATCCTAAAGGAACAGAATTTGGTTGCGGAATCTGTTGAAGGGGAAAGAAAGAGGCCTGCTAGTAGTTGACCTTGGCAGATGTCAGGTGAAGGAATGCAAACGACTCTTAGGAAGACTTGGAAGGTCACTTGGGCAGTCCAAGGGAGGGTAAGCAGGCCTTCCTGGCCACCCAAAATTTGGCATGAAGAGAGAAGCAGGTGCACCTCTGAGTAGGTCAGAGGGTGTTCCACTTGGCCTTTGGAGAATTTCAAAGGGACAGGTACGAGGCAGGTTTCACATCTCGATTCTTCACAGAGGGAAGGTCACAGAAGTTGTGTAACTGTTGTTGCATGGGGTTGGAGTATCAGGATGGTTTTCAGGGGAAAAGAAGATGTTTAGTGCTTGAAGCAGGGAGTCCTTGCTTGACAGGATGAGAACTCCAGTTTTGCCTTTTCACTTGCTACCCAAGAGGCTGAGTAATCCTTTCTCTTACCATTTATATTTTCTTATACTTGCCTAGAAGAATGCAATGATAGCCTCTTCATTAAAGCAAAACCTGGTATTTCTAACGTGAAAAGAATTTTCATCAAAAGATGGATTAGATACACAAGTATTTAATTGTCATTCCCATTTTTCTGTTCATGCTACTTAACGTTGTTTTGCTTACCACTCAAGTCATCCCTGTCCTGGTTTACAGTCTACATTTTTCTGCCAACCCCAAAAGCTCCCTAACCTTTGTTACTTCTTCTTTGAGAGTCTTTATGGATTTTTATTTTACTTCTCGCTGACTCACCTCTTTCCCTTCTCTCTCCGTTTACTATCTACATGTAAGTTAATGATTTTTACTATGGGTAAGGACGCCCGTTCGTATTTGTCCCAGATTTTGAGGTCTACTGAAAGGGGGCAGGGGGAGAAACTAAATTAGAATGAGTCATCACTCTTGGCTCCTTGAAAGCTGGAACCAACTTCAAAGGGAGTCTCAACTTGGGGACAGTTGCACAGATGAATCCCAAACCTTTTTACGTCCTTCTCTTTCCTCCTCCTCTCTCCTCACGTAGTCCGAACAGATTTGGCAATTTCAGTTAAGCACGTCTGTGCAGATTTTTAAAATCCATTACATAAGTTTGTTAGTTTAAGACTCTCTTCTTCGACATATGAGCCTAAAATGGCTTTGATTTAAAAATGGAACTTGGCAGGGAATTTGTTCATATGGTAAGATATTTTTTTTCTTAGTTTGGTTTCATTTATAATATGTTTTAATCATTTTTGGTGTTTTCAAAACAAATGGTGAAATATGTTTTTTTTCTTCTATTTCTGGCTACCCTCCTCTGAAAGGCCTTACTTCTCCCTGTGTGTTTAATTTGGTGCTTGAAAAAGCCTTTTTAGAAAGAGGCTGCAAAATGTAAACTTAACATGCCTATGAGGAGGGAAAATTCAGACACATCCTGCTGACCAGAGCTGTCGATCTCAGGGATCTTCTCTAATAACAAGCAGAAGGGTCACTAACTGGGTCTCAGAGTATGTACAAATATAGAAAATAAGTGAAATACAAGGAAAACAAAGGAGGGAAACAAGGTGGGACAACACTGTTTCCATATTCATGATCAGTGCATCATGATTATCTGAGCAATTATAATTTTAAGGAAAGTTTTTTCACAGTCTGAGGTGCAGCAAAGCAGATTGCTGCCAAGCAAAACTCTTTCTTCTAGTTCCTAGAAGATCCCTAGGGGGATCTGCATTCCCTGATTGGCCCAAATATCTCGAATCTTCTGAATTTTTTACAGACGTTTTCCTGTGTGTACTATCTTCTTAGTATATACAGTAACCCATAGAAGAGATTTTTGCCCTTTAGCAGGTGGTTCAAACCATGCATCCTGTTAAAATCTGTACAATGGACTTGGGTCCTAATTTTTCAAGTGATCCTCTCTTCGTGTGCACAGATCCCAATTTTGCCAGGAATGGGAAAGCAGGATACAAGTTCAAGTTGTGTTCAGTCTTGGAACCTCAGCATAAATGTTTTTGAAAGAAATGCAAGGCTGACCACGTGGTCTGCCAGTTGCACCTGGCTGTGTAGGAGACCCCAGCTTGTGTTTATGCCCTGACTGGCTGAAACAAAATGCATCTTGCTTTTGCAAAGGATAGCAGCAGAGAAGAGCATCATCAACCTGAAGAGCAGCCCCTTTTTTTGAAAATGGACAGGCCCTGGAAAAAAAATCTCCCCTCCTCTTCCTTTGTGGGAAACCCAGCTGCCATTGCTGACAGTTTAGGATGAGAAAGAGGTAGACTCTGCATGACTAAAGCAAAGGAAAGGAGGATCTACTATAGAAAACTATGGTAAAGGGGAAAAAATTGCAGCTACGCTTCATCCTGGTTAAGGCTGATGTATGAGGTAGAGGGAAGAATCTTTCAGGCTCTGAGATGGGCTTTAGAAGATCAGCCAGAAAAAAAGCACACACAAAAATAAGAAAGCAGAAGGCGTGGGTGGTTATGGAGATTAGTACTGACATATGGAGCCTATCAGCTTGAAGTTACATGTTTAAATCTGACCTAGGTCAATCATGCCCCAAAGTCATTACTGTCGAACAGCTGTTGGGTGGCCTCTGTGAAATGACTTAGGGGTTTGAGCCCAGTTTCTAGTGGCAGGTGTCCACATTACGCAAAACCCATCTGTATTAATTACCTCCCTATATCTGGCAATCTCGCCAGAAAGACCGAGTACTGAGGGTTCATCACAGACATTGAGCTATCCTGTTTTATCTTGGGTGGCCCTTCAAGGAAGGGGCTGAAGAACTTTGGAAAAGTATCATAGGAGAAGACAGCGCATTCCTTGCTCTGTGGTTCAAGGCAGACCACCAGTTTTCAAACCCCTCGGACCTGCAGATTTCACTGGTGCTGCGTTTACTCTTGAAGTCAGCAGAAAGTGTTTCATAACTGGCTGCTTGCACGATGTTGAATATACATCATTTGGTTTCTACTTTCGGATCATAATAATATAAACAGGAAAACTACATTTTGAATTCATTAAGTTCTTCCTCCGCTGTTTATAAAAGATAAAAACTTCTCTCTCTTTTTTTTTTTCCTAAGGATTGATTGGTGTCATGTACATATTCGTTCGCTTCTGTTTATGCAAGATAATAAGAGTATTAACATGGAGGTGGAATAATGGTGTTTATAGTTCCATCACCACTGTTTATATAAGATAAAAACAGTTTAAAAAACAGAAAAAAAGAAAAATAGTGAGAGAACATTTGCTGTTATGTACATATATTATTTTTTCCACTTCTGTTTGTAAAGAATGTAAAAGAAAAAAAAAAGTGTTGCAAGATGAAGTTATTCTGTTTATAATATTTCTGTGCTGTTTACCCAAGATAAATTAATTTAGAGTTGATGTAATGAGTAGCTTGGAAGAAGAGAATTGGGGTGAAAGAGGAACTGGTGGGGTTAAGTCTGATACTCTTAGTACCTTGTAATCCTTTCCTTTATTAAGAAACATGAAAGATGTGTACTGAATCTTTCTAGTGGGAATACGATACCACCGGTGAGGCTGGGGACACATGGTGCTGCCATGCCAGCGAATACAGCGGCTACCAGAGGGCTTGGAGGCTTTCTCTGGCAAGAGAGCTCTCAGAACAGAAAGGATACTACAATAGCCTGAAAAGATCTCATGAACGTTAAACCCCTTGGTATCATTGTCCATGGACTTAGTCCAATAATTGTGTGCCTGTATGACTCTGTTTTGTTCTGCGGCTTTGAAGTCTAATCCTAATTCCTTCAGGGAGAAAGGCTTGTAAAATGTCTGCATTTCAGAGAGACGGGGAAATACTACCTTTGATGCAAGCCCTATTGTCAGTCCCGCTCAGTCCTTCTGATTCACCCCTGCTCCTACCCTGTGCACGGGCGTATTGACAGATGAGGGAAGCTGGCAGATGTGCATATTTCCTTGGGATGAGACTGATGCTCTTTTTCTCAGTGTCAACCAGAAAGGCCACTTACACCTAATAAAAGAACAACTCTGTGGACATTAATGCACGCGCAGGCAAAAAGTCCAGGAGTATTCGCTTACTTTTCTAAATGAGTTTGCTCCGGCTGCAGTCACACCCTTTCTGTGTTTGCTTTGCACAAACATTCAAGCAGGCAGGCTTGAAAAATCACGTGTTCGTACACTTTCAGGTAGGGAACTATCAGCTCGCTTACGTACTTGCCCTGTAAGTAGTAAGTGCTGTGAGAGATGGCTTTTTGCATATGATTCTCAGCTCCCTTGTTCAGGTAAAGGAATCAACCCAGGAGTTGGCTTGACCTTCTCCAAGTGGTGATGGACTAGCTTAAGGGAAAAATCAAACTGCATCCCTAACCAGGAAGCTATAGAGTATCAGGAAATCTAGAGTTGCATCAAAAATGCTTTTTGTCTTCTAAAAGAAGTCACCATCTTTTATAATTTCATAGTAACATTTTTTCCACTCTAATCCTGAGTGTATCCAGTTCACAATGATGTCTTCATCTCTTCTTCCCAATTCTTACTTCAGCTGTCTTTACAAAGCAGACCATTTGAACGTGTACATAAGTCCATTTCTGTTAAATGGATCCTGAAGTAAAGGTTGAGTTTTAATTATATTCTTGAGTTCCATTGCATTCACACATTTGAATTTAAGTGTGGGCTTGAGTGCATGGTTTGAGGGCTCAAGGTTTAACATTAATGCTGTCAGGATGCAAAAACAATGGTGTACATCAGTTGTGTGACGTGATGTATTGCACTGCTTGATGCCACCTATGCAGCCCTACTCCAAATGTCAAGTACTTGAAGCAGATTGTGCTTAGTGAGCAGCATTGCCCAAGGTAGATGAAAAAAATAGGCTTTATTGGAAAAAAAATGCAATCTACTGGTAGACCTTCCACAGGCAGACAAGGCTATGAATTTGCCAGGTAAATGAATCCTTGAAAATTTCTCTCTACTAATTGCCAGCCCTTACTTCCCTTAGAGCTGACATGGATGCAAAGAGAAAGGATAGATCTGTCAGCAAGCTGAGAAGGAGCTTAAAGGAACTTCAATCGGAAAGTTTTGTTTTTCAGATGAATATATATTGTCATGGGTACAAAATGACACTTCCTGAAGTGAAGGCCATTCTCATCCCTATCTCAGAGCATTCCAACATACAGTAATATGTGTCTTAATTATGGTGTTTCTGTGTCTAAAAAGGCTCAGAAATTTCACTTTTCAGAGTTGTATAATCAAGTTGCTCCACCTTGCTATTAGGCATGAATGGCAGCCAGTGCTCCAGGGAAGCCTGAAATTGAAAGAGCAGCAGGTGGGGAGCAGTGGGTCAGGATGGGTATGCATTTAGGAGAGCTGTGTGGGGAGTCCAGAAGTAGAATAGCGGGAAGTGCTGTAAATTGGATTGAACACGTTGCTAGTGGACAGGGTGAAAGATTATACAGCATTTGTCTGTGTGACCGTAATGAGCTTTTTTCCCATAAAAGATTTGGGGAGAAAGTACTGTGTATGAATAGGGTCCCTTTACGAAGCACTTTTAAAAGAGCTCATTTTCGATTCCAATCATGTATATGCCCCAGCAAGACTGTAGCCAGATGCTTGTAGATCTGAAGAAAACAGCCCAACCCTTTTCTTATCATCTACAGGAGATGACAGACTTTAAAAACTCAATGGCACTTTCGATAACTTCTAACAAGAACTGGGACTTGCCTGGCTCCATTTGTCTGGTCAAGGCTGTATTTCTGCAATTTATCCCATGGAGATTTTCAGCAGAACCTTACACTTAGTGTCTAAATTAATGATATTCCTTCCTTTTTGCCATGACAAAAAACACTCTGCACTATATACATTATGCTAAAGTTTTTGTCATGGACATAATCTGTAAAAGCTTTTTCAGCTTCATCATTTTGACAAGCTGATTCCATTAGGCCCTGCCCAGTGATCACGTTTGTGTGGTGCACATGGGGGAGGTTGTTTGCTCACATGGTTTTCCCTTCTTTAAAGCGAGAAAACAGTGATCATCTCTCAGGTTACGTGCTATGTCTTATCGCTGACCTGCCGCCAGGAAAATTTGAGGGAATACAGATATTTTCTGTACAGCTCTCTTAGTAAATGAATCTTTGTGGTCTGGTCCTTAACTTTTCTTCAAAGCTCTTTTAGGATAGAGACATGGTCTTAAAGTGTGTAGGTCAATCTGTTGATATGTGTGCATTAAAAAACTCTGAACAACATAAGACATTTCTCAGCATTTTTTACCATTCCACTTGCACTGAAAGGAAATAGTTGAGTGCTTTGAATAAGGAAACTCTCTAGTTTTTCTCAAATACATGGTTTACTTGAAATCCTCCAGTAAAGGTCCATCTCAGTCTGGTGGTACCTCTGCCAGCTACCTTGCACTACTGGAGGTTTTAAAGGGGTCTGGGCAAACACTGCTGGTTCTGATCCTGCCGTACTGGCAAGTGCTAGATGCTGGTGATTAAAGCTGGAGCTGATAAATGATAGAGCTTGATAACGAAATAAAAGGATGCTTTATTTTAAAATGCATTCTCTCACATCATACTTTCTAAGGAGGTGAGTTATTTTAATATCAGTTTTTGGCAATAAGGAAACTAAGATTTTGTGGCTAAAGCAGATAGGAGCCTGGAGTGGAATCAGATCCCACAAAACATGCATTTGTCTTCAGGGAATGCTTTTTAACTACTTTTGCTACAAATGAACGTGGTGTAGAGCTACTTCTGTATTTCACTCTCAGTAAAGCCAGTAGAACTTCTCATGCCAGCCTTGGTGATTGGCACGGCTGCGAGACTTTCTGGGATGATTGTCAGTGCAGAACAGCATTGCCTACAGCCTGCTTCAGCATAAAACCAAAATCTATCTCGGTAGGCTTCCAAGGATATCAGAGCATCTCAGAGTCATTAATTCATTTATCTGTGCCCCTAACAAAAAGTAAATTTTAAAGTGGTTTGTTTTTGTTTGTTTGGTATTTTTTTTTTTGCAACTGCTAATAACTTCACCTTCCTTCCTTGTCCAGGGCATTTCCACAGATACTCATATTTCTCAAGCTGACAGCTTTCTGATCATCCAGACTGAATAGCTGGATATCTCAGCTTCCCATCTTACATGAACTTTATCTCCCTCATTTAAAATAGCAAAAGCACTGTCTACATGAGCAGACCATTATCCTGGTTGGGTTGTTAAAGTTACTGTAATGCTGACTTTATTTTCTTGTAACAGTTCTGAACAAAATGTTTCCTTTGAAAGGTCTCAGACCTCTATCCTCCCAACTCCTAATCACAGTAATGTCCAACCTCAAGGAGTCATTAGTGAAGACTCAAACAATATTCTGTAACGAGTCAGCTATAAAGAAATTGGCAGAGTTTATCGCTCCGATTCACATTCATATGAAAATAATGGGTTGCAAAATAAAGGTGGCATTGCTCTCATGCTGTACAGCATCCATTGGATCTGAATCTTTCCTCCCCCACCAACACTCCCAAACTAGCCCTGAATATAACTCTGCAGTCACTTATGAGACAGGGTCCGTCTATAGAAGTGACATGTTCTTTGACTATAAAGCCAGTTCATTGTGCTGCTTCTTAAACCAACTCACCTATAAACCTCTTTTTGGTCATGGTAAGTTGTTGCATTTTTAGATAACTGGGAAAATGGTATAATGATTATATTCAAATCCAACCCTTAAAGAGGGGTTTACATTTCTGAAATGAATGGATGCAGTGACCTATGTAAACTGAGTTTGGATGAGTTCTTGGACTTGTTTGGTTTTGGTTTTGTCTTTGTGAAATGGACACTTAGCTTTGCAGGAAAGCTGATAAGTAGCATAAACTATGTCTCACCACTAAGAGACTTTGTAAAATCTTTGTGTCTGCTGTTTGGTTTGGCTTCAGCAATCAAAGGGATTTTCTTCACAGAAAGGAGCATGCAGGTGGCTTTTCAGGTTTCTGTGAGGATTTTTCTTCGCATTTGACGTGATACAGGCTCTAAACTGGGCATCAAAAGATATGAGTTCATTTCATAGTTCTGCCTTAGTACTGATCAGCTTCAAGATCAGTTTAGCTTTCTCTTCTTTCCTTTTTTCATTCCATAAATGGGGAATAAGGAGAATTACCCCTATAAAGCAAAAAATAATGTTCAGCTTGTTGGAGATTTGTTTGGGTTTTTTTACAAATAAAGCTCCTGAGACTGTGTATATTGAACTCCACAACTTTAAGGCATGCTAGTTGCTCTCTGGATGAGCTGTATAGATATGGATAAGCTGTGCTGTGTTAGGGAAAACTGGGAAGTTTGGAAAATCCAAGAAATAATTCAGACTTTCGTGAAACGTATCCCACAATTATTTCTACTTGTTGACTGGGTCAGAAAATGAAATTACCAGGTTGAGATAGCCCGAGATGTTTTGGTTGTTCAGAAGAGGAAGTTCAGGACTGGGACAAGAGTGTCACTTCTAAGCTGAGTCCTACTGGAGAAGGTGCTAGGTACTTACAGTATGACTTCTTTTACCTTTTCCCTTCAATTAAATCTTGCAATAATTTGATTCAGTTGACTACTCTGTCTTGTCCTCTATCTATATTATCAAATGGATACTCCAGTTAAGATAGAAGAGTTGGTGAAAAATTCCATCTAAGCCACTCTGCTGTTGCACGACTTAAACTCCCTTCCTGCAGCATCACCTTGCTGCTGAGGGTGAGGGAGGGAGGCATATCAAAGTTAAACTGATATAACAAGGATTAAAGAGGGAAGGTGGTTTGGATATATTGGCAGTAAAACTTAGAATTAGGAACAGGTTCCTATAAAACAACATCATGTTTGGTGATAAGAGGGATCAGATTCATTGGTAAGAGACTGCATTCTTGACACTTCAGCCGCTCATTCCCATATAAAAGAGCAATGAAAAGTTTAGTTGCCCTGAAACTCAGTTTTCAGGGCACGCATCACAGAAGTAACAGCATGCTATAGAATGTGCTGTTCTCATACCACATATGAAATGGAGAGTATTGTTCCCAGAAGCCAGTTTAGTGGAGCTGTATAAGGTAGTTTTGATTTATTTTAATAGGCGTAAAGTGAGAAGAAACAGGTGAAAGATAAATTCCAAAGTATTGATTATGGCCTTGTAGGAAAAAACAATTGGTTCTCCTTCTGGAAAACTCGGAAGAAGCACATACTTAACCTGTCTTTGTAGATGCCGAGGGCTTAACACTGCATACAGCTGCATGACCCTGGTGACTTCAGTGTGTCTGCAGGGGTTTAAAGGCGAGTGAAATCCTTCTGTAATGCTTTTCGTCTTGTTCCAAGTATTGTGTACTCTCACAAGAACACAGCTCATGTTCGAAGCAGTACAAATTTTAAAAAATGGAGCACAAGCCATATGCTCTCTTATCTTTCAAGGATTTGCTGCTCTTGTCTATGGTATCTGTCAGGTTAAGATTGTCCTATAGGTCTTCATAGAGTCAGGTTGTGATTTCTTGATGGGTAGGCAGTCAATAAAACATCCTGACAGTTTCTTTAAATGATTGTGGCAATGGATCTGACATGCTCACACTTTTCCATAATGATCTTGCTGCCACTTTGCTCGTGATTTAACAAACACCCTCATAGCCAAGTCCTAAACCATGCAGCTCTCACCAAAGAGAGCAAGCTGGATTTTTGAAGTCCGGTGTAACCTCAGCCTGGGGCTTGCCAAAACTCTGCTCATAACCTCTGCCCGCCAAACAGCCATGGATGATGCAGGCCCCAATATCCCTGCACAGCCCTCCAGTCCCCTTGCAGCTCAGGCTTAGCAGAGTTCTCCACTCCAGCTCAACCTGTTCTCTAGTCATTGTAGTACTCGTACACTCAGCCAGTGCCCTTTAGTTCTGCTCTGCAGTGCCGTCAGGGGAAAGTGATATATCAGCATACTTACGTCCCAAATTGAATGTTAGTCAGATGTTAAAATGAAAGAAATAGTATGGAGAGTCAGCACATCTCACTGTGGGAATAAATTACGTACAGTGGAGTGTCATGACTCTTGGGACCATATATGATCCAAAGACACCATTTAGAGAAGTGATCACAACACCACTGGATTTATCAGATAATGATGGAGGAACATTAATACCCAGAAAGCAAATAATAATTAGCAATAGAAAGCTCCCAATCAGTAACTTTTTTGGGGTCACTTCCTCACATTAGTAGCCTATTTGTATGTATTACTAGGTTTTATAGCAATTATATCCTTATTAGTAGTAACTTCACTAATTGCTATTATTAGTAAAGTTGCATTTAGTTCCTAGTACCTTACTTTCTCAGTTTAACATTTTGGTTACTCAAGTGTCATCTGCCTAAATAATTTAGTATTATTTGATTGTATTTTCTCATGCTGTGCAGTCCAGTTTTGGAACTGCAGAATTCAAGACAGGTACTTGAGAGGGTGTAGGGAACATGGACCATGCACTAGGACTGCAAACTTCCGAGCAGGAAAGCAGAAGATGCTTCACTGCTTATCCACCTTGCAATAAGGAGAGCATGACTTGATGTGGCTATGGTGTAACACAACAGATCCAACTTGTTAGCTGCCACTTCAACCACACTCCCTCAGAACAGAAAATTCACCTACAGGTATAATCAGAGCCAAGATGTAATTTTTAAGGTCTGATCCTGAAAGGCAGCCAGAAACTTTAGGTATATATTCTTGTATATTTAGGTAGATATGTTTTCTGTTTTCTTCTATTTAAGGTTTCAAAGCTGAGTTCTAAGTGCCAAGAGTAACCAACACAAAATATTTTATAAAATGGAAATGCCCAAATTGCTTCTGGACCACGAAGACGACTCATCTGGTCAACAGCTGACTTCTCTTTTCTCTCTTTTCCAAGAGTGAGCAGGGAGCAGGCTGTATACTGGGTGGGAACAACCCAGTCTCAGTGCAACAACTATTTTTCCAGTGCCATCTTTGCTCCTTCACAGTCTCTTGATGGGAGCACACAGTCCCACAACGAGGGAGAAGGGCATCAGAAGTCTTGGAAAGATTGCAGACAGGAGCAGGCAGCAGCTGCCACCAGAGCAGTGAAGCTGGCGTTACAGCACAAGCCCCTTGGGCAGTCAAAAGTGGGTGCTGTGAGTTATTCTGGCAGTGGCCACCCTTTCCCAAGTATTCTGTTTCCCAGAATTAGTCCCCTAGCAGTGACCTCCTTGCCCATGCAGCACTCCAGGGTGGTGGTGGGCAGCAGGAACAGGGCAGTGCTGTGGCACTGGGAGGTGCTGCTGGGCAGCCTCCTTCTGCCAGTGGGCTGAGCTGTGTGAGGCTGCGCTGGCCAAGCACCTGCCAACAAAATGGCCTAGTTTCACTTATGGTAACAAATCCCTCAAAGATGTAGTCAGTGGTTAGAGTTACAGAAAGATAAAAATAGTACTATTCCAGGCCATCTTTCAAGTCAAGATGCATGCTCAAAATGCTGCATTATAAAACAAGAATATATTTAACCTTTCTTCTTCCTCATGTTTTGCAAGTTTTGCCCTCACCCTGAGCCCCTTAAAGCAACTGCTGCTGAAGCTGTAATGTGCTGTTGCTTCCAGAGACCTCTCCTGCTCTTCTTTTAAAGCTGTTTTCCTCAGAGGTGCTTTGTATAGAGACTTTTCTTGACTGAAGTTCTTCTTGGGGAGCAAGAGACCTCCAATGGATGTTAATTAGAGTTCAGTTTGCAGATGCAAGAGATTACTGTTCTTATTTCATCTGTCTCATTGTTTCACTGAGAACAGCTGTTAGGACTTATTTTGGGCTGAGTTACCTGTGGAATGAGTCAGCTTGATGTCTCTGTGAATTAGCTTACATATACATGAAAGTCCAGATTTGGACTGGATTAGTTTCTTTTGTCTTATCAAAACATAATATTATCCAGCCTTCCTGGCAAGCAGAGTGTGCTGAAAAATCTATTCCATCAAGATTTTTCTTTTGTATTTTCTAGCTGTGGGCCCGTGAAGTTTTCTGGTTTATAAAAGCATTTTTGTGTGTGTGCATGTGTAATGCACATTCAAAGTCTACTTTTCCTGATACATATTTCTCAATATTAAAAAGACGAGGCTAAAATTTTAACCATTCTTAGTTACCAAAAAAACCCTTAAAAGTCTCCTTTACTACACTTTGCGGCCCAAATTTAACAATTATATTAAATATACTAGTGGCATTAAATACACTAGTGAAAGAAAATATAAGCTTGAGCTGTGTCATAATTCCTTTACAGTATGTGTTAAGGTAAACAGCAAGGCCTTGTGTCTTCAAATCTGGGAGAGGAAACAGTCAGTTACCTTTTCTATTATCTTTGACTATAGCTTCTAAACAAACTCTGTCTTTGAAAAATGAGTGATGGAAATATTAACAATAAATTTTGATTCAAATTTGTTGTTGAGTCATCACTGCATTCTTTACAGAACCACAATTTGGCTGTTTATTTCATTAGAGAGAGCATGTGCACCTGTAGTTGAGTAGATTTCTTTTCAAATTCTCTAATGATACTTAACAAAAATACATATATGTGTGCCAATGTATACAGACATATGTTAATTCTAATGTACAAAGAAAAATGCCTTGTCATTTCCTAAAGATCATTTTATTTTGGTTCTCGAGTATTGCAGACTAGGGGTTTGTACACGGCCATATAACTGGCTCTCAAGCTGTATTTGCAGTGTCCTCTCCCATATGAGCTTTCTCCCTCTCCGCATAAGCTGTCAGTTGTAAAACCATCTCCTCAGTTCATCCTTTTCCAAGCACTAGCTCAACTGAGTGGTGGTTCATTTCCTGTCTTATTAAATAGAGTAGCCAGCCCTTCTCCTCAGTCTTGTATGAATGAATGAGTGCACGAGGACAAGGGGTGGGCTGTGGAGCTTCCCCTTTTGACAGGCACACAGAGGTGAAGATGCACAGGAAGAAAAGGAATGTGCCCTGTTAGCCCTTTGCAAAGACTTGCTTGCTTTCAAAAGGAGCAGGATTGGGCCTCTGCGTGGGTCAAGATCTGCTAAACTGCGTTTTCTCTGATGGGCCTTTTGGACCATTTCTGTGCTGTGACACACTGCTTGAGCCAGTGTCATTATCAGTCCCCAGGCAGACACCACTGTGCAGTGAAGCCTGTTAATACAGGTCGCTGAAATTCCAGGTATTTTAACTGCTAAAGGAGGTGGTCACTTCAAGTACCATGACCACAGGGGGAAAAAAAGGAAGAACTTGAAGGTAATTTTCCTCTCTACGTTGCCACGTTGCTTTTCCTGATGTGGCCCTTTACCTCGCGTGTGACATCTGTGGCTAAGGTGTTGTCATATTTCTGGTATGCTCGCATAACGTTCGACTGCCTTCCTCTGCATTCTTGTAATTAACTCCTAATATTAAAGCAGTTTCCATCTCTGGATTCTTTAGCAAGCTGATTGAAAGGCAATTTAATTGCACAGCATTGCCAAGAAACATGTTAGGTGATTGCTGGCTGTGGTAACAAGTAATGTGAAGGTAATAGAAGATATCACAGGGACTAAGGTTTTGCTGGCCATTAGCAGAGGTGACTTCAAAAAGCAGATGATAATTAGTATAGATTTCACTGAACCAGGTTTCCATCTGCTGCTAGTCACTGGATTTTGAGCTGCTCTTCTATTAAAGATTTGCATGTATGTTCCTGGGTTCTCGATGGAAAGGACACTTAGGGGGAAAGGGTATAAATCAACAAATAACTGTGTAACCTGCAGAAATATAAATCTATGTAGATTAATCCGTGTTTCCTAAATTGCATACTAGATTGTAATTCAATCAAAGGGTAGGGGTCTTGTGACGTTTATGAACATTTATGGATGGTATAAGCACTCAGATTAAATGTCAAACCTGGTATTCAGTTTAGAATCAGGTATTATTGTTATTCATTAATATATAAAAACAACAATTATATCCACTAAAATCCTCAATTTAATTCTGCTGTAATCTGTCTCTGCTGTGTCAGAGATGCAGTGCAGCCTCTTTGCCCCCTCGGATCATTTAAAGGGCTCCACTGAATTTCAGCTGAGTCTGCTCTTTCCCCCCAGCATGGCACTGCTTCCATTTGGTCCCCTTTGAACTGAGGAATTCTCTAGTAAATTATTTTCTTTATCTTCCACTGGGATTAAATTTTAGTTTTGATACTGAGCAGGTGTAGTGCACCCAGAAGGGGAAGAGAGACAAGACTGCATCTTAGATCCAATTCACCGAGTATATTACGTATGATAAAGCTGTGCCCCTCGTTGGTTCCGTATCAGTAAAGGGAGAAAATGCTTTGAGGCAAGAACAGTCATTTTAGGATTATCTGAATATGTTGTCAGTCCTTCAAGCCAGCTTCTTCCCAGTCTGGGGCTAAAGGACTAACATTGCTCACCTTGGTGTAGTGCATTACATCAGAAAGATCCTAAATCACTTTGCAAAAATGGAGCAGAATCGCTGTCCCAATTTACTGCTAAGAAGGCACTTGAAGCAGGTTAACTCAAGCCAATTAGTGAATAAAGTGTAAGAAGCAACTGAATGCCAATTGCAAAAATGACTTTGGCACCTAAGATGTTAGTTTTGTTGAAAAGAAGCAATGCTTAAGCTGACAAAGGTAATATATTTCGGCATGTTTTACAGCCAAAATTTTACTAACTTCCAGCGGACTTCAACGTGAATGCCTCAGTCACTTTTGAAAATTGTAGTTAGCTTCATAAATCTATTATCTGCTTATATAATGTAACTCATACTACCGGTTTTCACCATCTTAACTCCCCATAAATAGAAATTCTTCAGTGTTTAGGAACCTTATTCTCATCAAACTCAGGGGGAACTAGATTCCTAAATAGCCTTAACATTTAGGCCTTGCTTGTCTCTTAGTCTTTGTGATTTAAATGGAATTTATTCATGTAGCAACGAAAGAGAAAGAGAGCAGAGTCTGACCACAATGAAGCAAGGACAGATGAAAGATTAGCCCATGGCTATTCTGTCCAGTGGCCAAAACATCTTCCAAGTAATAATGATTAATTAACACTAGGAATTCGGTATAAAAAAAGATCAGTGGATTCCATTTGTCCATTCTGCCAAACAGAGCCATACTGGGTTGAAAACAACATAAATAGAGACAGGTAGCTATTCAATTTATAACATAGAGACCTGGGGAAAACGATCAGCTTTCTTCGACTTCATTTTCTTATGTTGTTATATAATACTATATCTTGAGGAAATCTAGTGTGTTAATCTAATGTAATTAGGTTAAATGTCTCTAGTGACCGACAGCGCCATATGATAAAAAGTTTCACCCCAGCATTTTAATGGTTCAGGTTCTGCTCATGGTTTCAATTAAGTCAGCATGATTGCACAGAGCAGTGAGAACAGGATTTGGCCCATTTCTCTCCTGCATACGTGTTCTGCAGTTATCTAACCTGGAATGAATCATAGCTTCCTCAGACACATCTTGTTTTTTCCAGTACTTTACAGGGAAAGTTTTGTTTTCATGTATTTTCTTTTGAATGAAACTGGTAATCAAGTGTCCAGACCAATTGCAGTCATTTAAAAAAGTAAGGTGTTTCAGTCCTGGTGATTTTGCTGGATTCTAGTTTGCAGCTTCTAGTATGTTGTGCCTGTCTAAAATTACACTACAGTTTTAATTAGGCAGGACAATCTTGTTCACTTCTTAGAGCACATTTGATGGTAACGTTGGTGTAAGTCATTACTCAGCACCTCCAGAATCTCAGGCCATAATTTGTAGAATTCTTTGGCATCCATGTTGGCAAAATTGCTTGAGGCTTTCCCTTGAGACCTTGTTTTATGTTGCTTATAAGAGAGCCAAACTCTAACCTCAGCCTAAAATTTTCCATTCTGTGGAGTTTTTGTCCCATACTGGATGCCTCCCACTTTCTTTTCCTTTTTTCTTTTTTTTTTTAAGCTCTGGGACTCCAAGGCACATTCTTTGGCTCAGACCTCTTGTCTCAGGTTCTTCCCTGGTTTGCAGCTCACTGTCCCATCTACCCAAAACTCTGAAAGAAATACTATCCAACTACCAGCCCGTAACAGTCCTTTGCTATCATCTGTTACAGATAAGCCATAGACTTCCATGGTTAAGTCTTCAGGAGAAATGTAAAAGGAAGATAAGGGGTATGTGCTTAGGAAAGAAGATTTTTCTCCACCAGGAGAACCTCCCTGTTACAGTTCATTAGAATAATGGATTAATGCAAGATAGTGACCTTCTCTCCACCAGCTTGATCTTGCCCGTCCTTTCATTTTATGTCATTTCAGCTTTTCAGTCTGGGCAGAATCCATCCTGTCTTCTGTCTCATGCAAATCTTCTTTATATGTGGGAGCAGTCAGCTCCTTTAAAGAGAAATTTGCTGTTAAAAGGGCCTCTCAGGGTGGCCTGTCCAAAGGATGCTGTAAGCATCTTGGTTCCTGCCCTGCAGTTTTTATGATTGTCTCTGCTCTTTGCTGTATTTCCTCCACCTCCCTTGCAAACCAACCACTAGATTTGTACACATGCTTTCTCTCACACTCTCCTCTACCAGGACCGTAATTCCCACAAATAGCTACAACTCTGAACAGATCTTCTGCCTGCCTTCCCTCCCTCTCTCCTGTGACAGCTCCTCTCTTTTCCTTCACTCTCTCAAGTCAGGTCTGTATTTCTCCTGAGTTTTTTTAATTGCTTTGAGAAATTATAGAGACTGTCTCCCTGTAACTAGACAGGAAACAGAAGTTGAAGGCCGTGTCTTAAGTACTGGAATACACTGCATGGATCCCGTGGTCGTTTTCCACTGTGCTTCTGATCCCCTGATAACAATCTTCTGGAGATCACTGTCTGGCCTGACTACCCAAATTTTTTTCAGCTTGGCGAAGGGAAGGGGAGACAGGACTGATTTGTAGCTTTGAACATTTGGGGAGCATCTGCCTTTGTTTTCTGTGTCCAGCAGGAGTGTGTCTTCTTGTTACAATTCAGAGCATCAGGCTTTGATTAATTTTGTTTATTGCTTCATCCCAGGTTAGTATGTTTTGGAAATAAATATGGAAATAAATATGTTGGCAATAAAGCTTAGATATTCCATAGTAGACCTGTAGTCTACCAGACGTTTGCAAACCTTCAGCCATTCCACTTTCATGCAGTCATTTTTTTCTTAGGGGTCTCAGGGTAACAAATCAATCAAGTCCAAGAGATACTGTGCTGACAGAAGGAACTAAGACAACACAATTTTTCTGTGCAGCTATCAGCTGTAATGTAAGCATTCTCAGCCCTAATAATAAGCCTAACCCCTCTTCTATGAAGATCAGGATCAAGAAGGCGAGTTCTGTTTCAGAGTCCTGTATCATCTGGCATGACTGCTAAGAAGGATGCCATTCAAATCTGGCAGTGTTTTTGTGATAAGAGCATTTGTCCATAGGAGCCACAAGCCTATTTCACGGAGACTGTTGAACAGCCACCAGAGGATATTTAGTCTCTGCTGGCCTGGAATTATCCCAGGACTGAAAGGCTCCTCAGCCATTACCAGTTTTCTCAGTTACGTAGTTCTGGGGTCAGATAGTTTCAAAACTTTCAAGATCTATGTTGTTTGTGAATTTAAAACATTTTTTTTCCTCTTCTGTGGAAATTGCCACCATCTGTAAGTCTCCTTGATCTGTGTTTTATATTGTTACACTGGTATTATTCAGCGTGTTTATTATCAATTTGATTTCCTTTTTTCTTTCTCTCTTTTCTTCTCAGATCACTCACAACCAGTTTGTGGCCTTTCTCTGAAGGAACCTTTCCTTGTCTCTTGTGTAAGTATTTATAACATTTTATACTTTTCATTGCTGTGAGTTGTGCATTTTCTTCACGTTCCATCCAAGTCAGCCTGGGGCCTCTGTAACTTCCCATGGCCACAGGACGCAATAGTGAATTTTTATTCAAATACAGTGTTTTAATATCCAATATTTTAATGCAGCGTCACCTTATGGGACTCAAGATTTTAGTTCAGTGACATTGTGTGAGTGATCTGGAATTTGTATGTGCATTTCTAGATGACAATATTGAAGATTTATGTTTGTGTGTGGGGATGTACATGTTCTGATAGACATTATGCTGTTGTGCTCTAATTCAGAATGAAATATAAAGTATTCCATGCTGTGCAAGTGCAAAACAAGTACAGAAAACAGTCAACTAGCATTGCAACCTGTCCTTGCTGAAGTTTGACCCTGTGGTGTGGGAGCCTTCCTTACCCAGTCCTGGCTGCTGTCTGACCTGCTTTTCTTATCTGATTAGATTAAATGGGCTGTATTCTCACTGACATCCAACAGTATCAGGATTAAAAATCTGTTACTGGTTTCTTTGGAGGATGTTATGCAGGGTTCTTTTCTCACCTTGTTGCATTCACTTGAGTTTGGCTGCTGCTGTGTTGGTAGGTGATTTGCTGACCTTTTTAACTGAAGAAAATACTATGTATATCCAGATAATTGTGTTTTCAAGACCCAGAACAGGAAGAATTAATGTTTTCATGGTTATGGTTTTGGAGTTTTTTCTTTTTGGGGGAAATAAGGGATGGAGCCTTTGGGAGTGTTTGTTTGTTATCATTTGAGTTTTAATTTTGTCAGGTTCTGACACATGATGGTTTTGCGCATTTGGAACAAAAACTCACATTTTTCTGAGATTCCTTCATACATATTGGCAGTGAAATCTAGTGCTTTTGAAACAATGACTCTTCTTGTTGAAATATAAAGGGAAATATAGCACTACCACTTCATAATATTTACTATAGTTAAGTAAAGACAGACCAAAGTTTTCCAAATGTCCACCAGTATTTTAAGCCACTGTTTTGGGATGTCCAAGCTGAAGCTATTTAGTGAATGCCAAAAATAATGAAGGCTTTTAAATTTAGGTTTAGAACTCCACGTCCAAATATACCTCGACTTTGGGTTACTTTAGATCTCCACTTTGCAATTTAAATTCATATCTCCTAGCTGTTCAGAGAGAAAAGTAGATGACTGTTAAAGTGCTGCCTGGAATTTTAAAAAAAACAGCACTGTAAGAAAAATAGCTCTTTCATATTTGGGAGACGAATTAAACCTGCAAATCTGTAAATTTATGTTTGAGTTGTGTTTTGATTGTTGGAATTTCTTTAAAGGCATGCTAAAGAAATGGATGTTCATAGTTTTTTCAACATGCTTGCTGAAACAATGAAAAAGCTTTCTTTTCCTGATACTAGACCTAAAATATGTGGCTTTAACATTTAAATTTGACCCACTACTTTTGCAGTGCAGAAAGAAATGGCATGGTGCCTTCTCCCCCACCCTGTGGGCAGAAAGATGAGATTTGCTCCAGTGGCTGCGAAAGGTGGTATGACAATGCCAGCTCCCAAGGAGATGTATTTGGGCTGACCTATCATGCCTATGGTGTCCCCATATTTCTTTCCCTTCTCCTTTGCCTTTCATTATAAGGTGTCCCAAATCTGTAATTTACAACATGCTGTTCCAGTTTTGCTCTGATATATTTGCTACAAATAAGTAGGAGCCTATGCGTGTCCATAGCTGCCCGTGGCAGTGTCAGGCCTGCGAGATGAGGGGAGCAGAGGCGCCCACAGAATGCAACATGGCTTATGTCTAATGTGACATTTATTTGACTCAGAAAGGCAGTTGATTAAAGGCCCATCGGACCTTTGCCATCATGTATTATGTATTTATCCAGCAGGGGCAGTTTATAACAGCCCCTGACAAATCCTATTACTTTTGTTGCAGAACTTCATAATATCAATAAAAAGCATTAATGATACTCAGGGACGGGAAGCGTTAACACCACTTGCATTAACACTTCCCGCAGCAGTGGCAAAATCCTTTATGTCTGTGGCAGACACCGTGTGCCTTCAGCATTCAAAGGCACCAGTTTAACGTTGTTCAACCTCTGCGGGGCAAGGCAGTTTAGGTGGAAGCAGCAAGATGGCTTCATGATAGGTAGGCATGTGGAAACCTGAAGCTGAAATCCCTCTTCGACAGTGCTTTGCTGTGTGACCATGCGTTAGTTGTTTTGCATCTGTCTGCCTTTGTTTCTTGACATGTAGGATTAGAATCACGTGCTCTCTTGCCTCTGTAGGTCAAGCTTACTCCACAGCCAAGAGGGGTTTCTTGGTGCTCCTCCATTCCTAAATTAGCAAGCTCCATAGGAGCCCTACTATGTTTCAGGCATATCTTGTTCTGTACTGGGTCTGTCCTTTCTCTCTGGAAGGCAGGTCCTCCATGCCACTGATAATCTGGGTTCTTTTGGGTAACAGAAAAAGTGTAAATGGGACATTTTTACGTTAGGAGTTGTTAATGGTACGTGTCAAGCATGTTTCTGATCTAGAGATAACTGATTTGTTCTGCCCTCTGTCTCAGTGTCCAGCGCTGGGCTCTCTTTTCTTATCCCTACCCACAAGTTGCTGATGATTCAGTCTTCATCCTCCTCCCAGATGTTACACACACATCCGCCTGATTATATGGCATCAGGGTTTTGAAGGTGGAAGGATTTCATAGATCTCTCCTCCATACTATATTCCCACTTAAGAGGAATACAGTTAATCTCTACTCCACTTGAATGTCCTCAGGACTTTGAGAGACACAGGTGTATTCTTTGTCAAAATCATTCTTTTAATGGAAGAAGTCTTCCAACCAGTCTGGAGCCTTTCAGTCATAATGTCAACAGCCTGTAGCAGTATCAGCATTACTAAGGTGCTTTACAGTAGGAGAGATAGCTACACTAGGATAAATAGGTACAGCAGGACACTTCTTTTACTTCCAGAGCACTGTCTGTTCAGATAGAACCAATACAATATTGAAAAGTTATCCGCTGTTAGCCTTGGTAAGTGCAGGTCAGAAGGACGCTGAAGTCATCTACATACAAGGAAGTTGCAGGGCATGTTAACCTAATTCCATGGATATCTGTCCATTCTGTTTAAATAGTTTTCTGATGTAACCAGGTTGTAATAAGCTCCAGCATCTTTCCTATCAGATTGAGCACTGATTCTAATTCTTGTTACTTGACATCCTAGTTTTAAAAAGGAGAAAAAAAAAAAAAAAAGGAAAAGAAAAGAAGGAAAAAAGTGCAAAAAAGTGCCATTTATTCCCCAGCTTCATGAAGACGTATTTGGTCAAGTAATGATGACCTAAGGGAAGCTGAGAGGCATCTTACTGATCTCATCATAGTTATGAGAACCATCCATCATATGGTCAGTGATTTGTATGTCAAAAGACACCCAGCAGTATTCCAGCCTGCCAGTAGCCACTTTCTGAGAATACTTATTCACTTTATCAGAAGTGATGATGCTCAAATAGTCTCTGATATCTGTGTATGTGTCCCTGCTTTGGTACTTGTTCACCACCAAACTGTCATCTGTTACCACTCTGAACTATTATCATGAAATAGCAGCTAATTAGCACCCTCTGAATCCCTTTATCTGGTTCTGTGCTTAGTGATGTTTTGCAGATGAGGAACAACAGTGATTGCTACATCAGGAACAGGGAGGAGGCATCTCTTCTCTTCTCAGGTTTCTTAAGAAGCTCTCCCTTACTTGAAAAGAGGATAATAACCTCCAGGTCAAGCTTATTCATGAGTCAGAAATGAACATTGCAAAATGCCAAAAAAGTCTACATGTAGTAAGCCTTATGTTTACAACAGCTTTCGAGAGTTAGCATTTTTCAAGAATTATCATAATTAATGTAATAAATAGACATGCAAATTATCCAGAAGAATCAGTTGATCTGCTTCTGAAAATAAGGAGGTTTAGGAAGGGAATGGTCACCTAAACAACAATCTGGGACAGGAAAGGAATATTTTTTCCCCAGCTATTATGTGTCTACTGAAGGAAGGGAATGTTCCAAAAAAGAAAACAACATGGGCAGAGGCAAATGAGAGAAATGGTGAAATAGCCTCAAAATGGCAGCAGAGCTGAAATTCTACTCTGATGTGTTTATAGAAATGAAACTGTATAACTGAGAGTGCACCTTGGGATGAATGTTCTTGAGCAAGTGCCACAATTTTAAGCTTTATTCTTTATCTGAAGACGTAGCCATCAAATAGACTTAAGCAGTAGATATGCGTGGATTAAAAACCCCTCATTATTTAAAACAAATCTGACAAAGTTCATGGGTTTGTTTTAAAACTTCTGTCATAAAAGTAGACCCAATATCTAGAAAACCCGAGATGTAGCCAAATTTACAAAAAGGGGCAAAATTTGGCCCCAGTTTTTCATTCAAGCATTAGTTTAAGTGTTGACATTCAAATTGTTTAGCAAGTAATAAAGGCTGCACATAGCTGTGAAGTTGATGTGTGGATTACAATAGAGACATGTGTGCAACCTGCTTTCTAATTGCAGTACCTACAATATATCCACTGGTGCTGGATGAGATTGAACTTAAGATTGGCCAGCATGACAGCTGAAAATGTCACACCTTTCTGCCATTATGCATACTCGCAATCTCTTTGTTCTGAGTTATTTTTCATTTAGTTAGTGTAATATAATGGACTGAGTGTTAGCTTGTTTTGAAATATTACAGAGTATGACAGGAAAAAATGGACTTTAATTAGACAGTTGTAGGAGCATAATATTTTAGATTTAACTAGAAAAAAGAAGGACACAGAGAAAAAATGGAGTTGTTCAATGCACTTCTGCCCCACACTGGCATAATTTAATATATTTGGATGGAAAAGACCACCTTTCTGAAGCAGTAGCAGCATTTCCTACAGCAGTTTGAACACCGACCATCAAAATATTAAGACAGACCAGTTTGTTAGGTTGAAATCACTGTGCAAAATGGTAACAACTGCAGAGTGTGGCAGAGTTTTTCAGAATATTCTGTTTGTAGTTATGGTTAAATATCTTCCAACTTTGGCAAGCACATTGCTGTTCTACAGCTGTATCACCAAATGTCTTTTTCTTTTCTGAGCTTTACTGTGAGTCCTTCTCCTAGTGCAGAAATCCTTTTGATGCACCCTGCTTTAGCATCACATCATGTATCTGCCTCCATCAAATGTATACACCAGATATAAGGTAAAAATGGTACCAAGAAGAAGTTGTTCCGGAAGAGTGGTTATTAGAAAACACAACATCCAGAAATAGGAGGTTTCCCAAAAGTCACCTTTTGATCAAGACATCGTAGATTTGTCTATTGAAACTGGCACCAAGATATGAATACTCAGGGAGGTCTAAATGCCTGCCCAGGTGTCCATGTTCATGCTGAATGTCCTATGTGTGAGACATTGCAGTCAAAATTGAGCTTGTAGGAGTATCTCCTCCATCTCCTTTTCCTCTCCACCACTCCCACTTAAAAAAGAAGCAAATCATCTCCCGTGTAGTTCATTCATGTGCCATTACACAGGGGCACATGTCAAAACACGTGATTATTCTTCAGGCTGTGCTTCGTGAAGGCTGTTTTACCTCATAGTAGAAATGGGAATACTAAGACGTAAAGGATCACAGTGTATTAAGAAATAATGATTCTGTCCTCTGAAGTTCTTGTTCGCTGCTGAAGCTTTCTATCATTTTGGATAATATCATGCTGCATATGGTTCACAAATTCAGCCCCCCCAGGTAATATTTTCATTTCATATGTTTGCATGCCCAAAATACTAGATTTTGTACAGCAGCGAAAGCAAATGCTTTTGGATTTGAATAGATCTTGCTCTCTGCCATTGCATCGTACTGAGTTTTAAGTTTAATAGAATAGCTGTATCAGTTTTCTGAATGCTGTTTTCTAATGTTTTAGCTTCTTAAGCATGCTCTAAACAGCTTGATTTTTTAGGGACAAAATTGAAATCCCAACTTCAAATAGCATGCAATTTAGAACTATTCGTGCTTCACCCAATCACCAAAGTAAGGATCAGTTGCAACGTTTGGATCTGGGTGTGTATTTAAATTTCATATTTGTCCGTGTTCACTTATCCTGGATGTCTGTAAAGGGATTAATTGCTTTTCACTTTTTGCAGTAAATCCACTTTTACATAAAAGACAAAAAATAATGTGTAACATTCTGGATGCTCTGCAATGTGCACTGAAGGTTGTGTAGGAGAACTACTATGTGTGATCAGCATGTAACCAACTTTGAAGAATGAAGTTTTTCAGACACTATTTTTTCCATTTTTGCATTTAAAAAATCTTTTACATTTTTGGGTTTAGGGCACATTTCTTGTGTGAATGTCTGTGCAAGCTTAGCATAGTTCAGTCATGACATTAAATACTTAAATTCTGCCACAGAAGGCTAAAACAAAAATGGAGCTTCTCTTCCGGTGAACTTTAATGGAAAGGTGACAATTTTAGTCATTGAAATACCTGAAGACTGAGACATGCCTCAGGGAAGATTGTCAAAAATCCTGTTTTTTCTTAACTTGTTGAAGACAGTTTGGCAGATCTTTTACTGTAGAGCCTGCAAATTAATCTCACATTGATACTTTCTACTGTGGCTTCTGTGGCATTGTCGTCACCTTCCATCCTGGCTTGTGCCACTCTGCTAGTGGGCAGCCCAGTTTTTCCTGTTGCAGAAATTCACAAAGCATCATAGCCTGACTAGATCAAGAAAAGCAAATAGTGTGTTCAGGGAGAAGCAATGCTTTTGTAAGTGCTTCTGTTCACCAAGTATTTCTCCTCCACATCTTATTCCAGCAGCGTTTTCTTGGGAGGCAGGGTCCAGCATTCAAAGGCATTCAGCAAGCAGATTTTGTAGATGAATGGGCACTCCGTTCTGGGAATAAGAATATTTTAAAAGCACGAAACTGAACTAGATATTTAATTAAACTGTACAAGTAAACTGCTGAGAGGGTTGTAGCATCTCTGAACTTCCCAAAGAACAGAAGGGTAGAAATAACACTGAAACATTACAGGTGAATGAGAACTAAATATTGTTAATGAGCAATTTATTGATGTTGACTGACCCTTTTACAACTGTTAAGCATGCTCCCACTTTTTCCTAATCTATGCCCCCTCCCTTTGAGTGACCTTGTAAAGAAATGTTACCTGCTCCACCCAAATCTTATTAGATAGAAAAAGCTATTTTATTTAATTAAGCAGTTGTGGAGATACAGCCTCCACCTTGCCCAGTAATTCTTTCTTCACCGCTGCTCGATCTCCTCTTCAGGTAAGCAGTTGCTCACCTTACAGTCCTTTTGCAAATCTTGATCTAAACTCATAATTTCCCTTGTGATACTATATCAAATGCTCTACTGATAAATTAAATTTACTGCATTTCCTATGTCTGGATAATCAGTTTTCTTATCAAAGAAAGTTATCAGGTTAGTCTACTGCAAACTACCTTTGGCAAACTCATGTTTTGTTTCATCCTATTTTCCATTTACCTACATGTCTTTTCCATTATTTTTTCCTTCAGCATTTACTGCACTCATGCTATTGAAGCTCCTGATGTTACATCAACATCAAACAGGTGTAAGTGAGATCAGAATCAGTTTCAATATGCTGTAGTAGAGCCTTGCAAAAGCCTATTCATTCTCATGACTGCAAAAAGCTACGTTCTCATCTGGCAGACAAGTAAAACATCATTTTTTATTTTTCATTGTCATTATAGCAAAGGGCAGGTGAGCTGATTTTGAGCCTTGGCTGGTGAATATTTGCGATGATGTGCAAAAGGGTTTCTAGAGATAGAATCAGTGACATCTACCTGCACATTGGAGTGCTTGGGCACTTGCATTAGAAAAACCTTAATGTATGTATCAGTAATGAAAATCTTAATTAAGAACGCTGCATCATTGTCCATGAACACTCTTTCTTTCTCTGTGTGTGAAGCTCTTTGTGTATTGCAGCATCTACCTGGTCCAGACAGAGCCCTCAAAGAGTGTGTCTGGCAGATCTTCTCTTGATTATTAACAGCTAGCAAATGGCAAACTCTTACTCTTCTTTTGTCTCAGCACTGAAACTCAGAATTGTAGAGCATACAGCATAACTTAAGAGTTTGTTTGGACTTTTTCTATGGCTTTTTCCACTTCGCTGTTATATTGGTGGGTTTCAAAATCCAGTAGCATTGTTTAGAACTGAGTGATGTAGCTTAGAGTTGCTAAAATGTGCACAGGCACCTATTTACCCAATCGTATGTCTTTTCCTTTAGGAGCAATACCCTCGCCTGGACCACATTGTGTACACACAAAAGTACACTAATGGATGTGATGATTGAGATTTTAATCTACCTAAACTCGGGAAATTTAGAGTTAAGGTTCCCAGAGCAACCTTGCCTCTGCCCCTTGCTTACAGTAGGGCCTCCTACTGATCCCTGGCTGTGGGCTTTCCAAGGCAGACAGTACAGAGAGAAGACAGGGCAATGGAGAGGAACTGCTTGAGGTTTTTCCCTGTCATTATTTTCCAGTGACATTTGTTTGTGGAGCACCGATTGTATGTTTGATGTGGTTTGAAACACGTTCAGAAAACCTCTCCAAGCAGTGGACATACAACTGATTTGTAGGTGTACTGATAGAAGCACAAATAGTGTAAGGTAAGGAAGAGTGTATGCATGCACACCACATTTGCCGGAGTTGTATCTTTTGCTTTCAGATAAGTCAGGCTGTCTTCTCAGATTCGCTGTCATGTCACTGACATTTCTGTGGACTCACACCTGCATGGTAGGAGGATATGTCCCAGGAAAGGCAGGAGCAGGAGATACTGCTGTTTACTTTGAATAAGAAACAGCTATGGAGTCTCTTGTTGTCTGTACAAATCAACACAGTTGAGCCCCATATAAAAACCTACACATGCAGTGACTTTATTTTTTCATCTTTAGAAAGAATTCCTCCAGTCTGACAGAAGAGTTCATGCTGAGGCCAGTGGTTCACGCAAGGCACAAAAGCTGCATATGCCTTTATATTGTCATATAAAAAAATAGTTCTGAGAGTGAAACCCATGTAATCCAATAATCCCTCAGACTACAGCTGCTGTTTCAGACATCATTAATATTCTCAAAACCAACACTTACTTCACGAAGACATCAGAACCTGAAATATTCCAGATTAAATGAAGCGGGATTGAAAGATTATTTAGTGGCTGGAGCATCTCTCTTGGGAAAGGCTGGAGGAGTTGGGCTTGTTCAGCCTCAAGAAGAGGTGGCTGAGAGGGGATCTCACCAATGTCTGTCAGTATCTGGAGGGAGGGTGTCAGGAGGATGGATGCAGGCTCTGCTTGGTGGTGCTAAAGCAGTAGGACAAGAAGCAGAAACTGATGCACAGGAAGTTCCACCTGAATATGGGGAAGATCTTCTTTACTCTGCAGTGACAAAGCACTGGAACAGGTTGCCCAGAGAGGCTGTGGTGTCTCCCTCACTGGAGATATTCCAGACCTGTCAGGACACAATCCTGTGCCACGTGCTCTGGGATGACCCTGCTTGAGCAGGGAGGTTGGACCAGATGACCTACTGGGGCCTCTTCTAACCCACCCAGTCTGTGATTCTGTGATATGGCTGATTCTTCACTGCTTGGTATCAGGTCAGTACATTTCTGTCTAGGCAGAATATAAGTGAGGAATCACCTCCAGTCTGATTTGATGCCGTTCTATACCAAAATGCAAATACGCAATAATTAAAACTGGCCCCTAGTCCTCCTGCTACAGCTCAGTCACAGATTGCAAGAATAGTATCTTTTCTTTATCCTCTTTTTTTACTGGTCATTTACACAATTGACTGTCTACAGCTAGAAAAGTGTAGCTCGGTGTGTGGAAGAATATTTAAGAAAATAAAGATATTTTAATATGGTAAAAAACTTGTTATTTCAAAACCAAATGGCTTCAAACATGTCAGTGCTGCTACTTCTCTTTCAGGACTATGTACGTGTCAAGTTTGATGTTTTAAAACAAAGCTGTGTTATAATTATACAAGCATGTTTGAGAAAAAAAGGCTTATGGAAAACTTAACAGCTGGAAACTGTTTTTTACATACTTGGATGACTCAAAAGCAGCTGAATGGGTTTTTGCAAAACTTTACCAAAAATGACATTTCTGGATTGAGACAAGGCATGAGAAATAGCAGCTGAAAAGGTAACAGTTTCACAAAGGTATGAGCAAATATAGACAGAGATTATTTAATTCATCAACTTCCACTGTACAGTCGTTAATGTAATGCTATAAAAATAAAAGGATTCATATTTATATAGTTTTTCAAGGATTTCAAAGATCTGTACTAGACTTTAAGGAACTAAGCTTTGTAGCTGAGCGCTAATCAAATATTAATATTTGTATTTCATGGAATACCACATATTCAAACAGGAAAACAAAGACAAAGAGAAAGATAGAGGGTTTGCCAGAGTCTGCACAGAAAGAGAAGACCACATTTAGCACCCGTGCCTTCAGATTGCTCAGCTTGGCAGTGTGGGAGCACACTTGGCATCAGGGAGCTCCTGGCTTATCTCTCCCTCTGACTCCTGCTTCAGGCACACCCAGCTTGTAGGTGAAGAGCCTCTCTCACACGCATGGGCTGGGCTCAGGTACCCGGCTCCCTTCTTTCTGTCTCTCGCACTTCATTCCCAAAGGCAAAGTCTGCCAAATCCTGGCTACTGTGATGGTGAAGCTTGACTGTATTCAAATATCAGTTCAAGCGTGCATACACTCCTCCTTCTCCCCCTGTGCTCTCAAGGACTGTCAAGGTGAGAGAGCTGTCACCAGAAACCTCTTCTGGGGTCTTTTTCAGTGCACGGTCCAGTCTATAACTCTCTAACAATCACTTTACTGTTCGATACCTCAGTCACTGAATAAATATGATTTTACTGCTGCTTAGTTTGGATGTTGAACTGTATTGGAGGAAACTGCTCTACTTTCTTACTGAATTTTTTTTCAGGGTGGTGTGTGTGAAAAATAACACAAATAGGAGCGTTTTTGGATGGCCACACTGAGCAGTCAGTACAAAGAAAAGTACAGTATGGTGAAGGGAAATCTGTTTGTAGTAAAAGCAATATGAGCTTGTGGTTTGCTAACGGGACTGAGAACATGAATTTTTTACTTTAACCCCAGCCGTAAAACTCCCTCCCGATGGTGGGGAAATCACTTGCCGTCCTGTTGTTGCACCTCAATTTCATCTTCATGGTGTCAACCATGACCCAGCTCACCAGAATACCATTCTTCTTGAAGTTCAGATATTAGCAGAGGTTTTGTAGAGATGCTTTTCTAACCTAACAAGCCCACTCCTTTTCAGTGTTCAGAGTCACTGTCCTACTTTCCCAATTAAGCAGGCTTTTATGGCTTTCACTTTTTTAACTTGGCAGAATCACCAATTCTGGGAGCAAAGATGCAGTGCTGCCTTGGGCATTATGCAGATTTCCAGTAGCAACCTCAGATTAAGAATTTGGTATTGATATTTTCAGTGGGACATAATTTCATTTGCTCAACGCAGTTGGTCTGAGCTCTTTGAGAAATGGTAATCATGAGACATTGAAATCTTTGCAGGCACATTTGCGGTAGCCCTGGATTTGGTTCGATTTAATCTCTGCACCTAAACTAGGAATTTACATGAAGAAAAATTTGAATTTAGCCAGGTATGAGCACCTAACTCCACAGATTCCCTCGGCAAACGCAGGTGTCATCAGTCTTTTCTCAGCTTTTCAAAAGTTTTGGCTGTGTGCCTATATAGTGACCATTTTGCTCACGAAGGGCCTCAGTTTTGTTTTCCCTTTATCATTCCACTTCGAGCTGTCTAGTGTTGCAGTGGTTCTCACAAGAAGCTGTCCTTGTACTCATGCCAAAACCAGAATCACAGCCTAAGCCAGCCTTTAACTGGGCATTAGAAGGAAATGACACTCTTCTCATTTTGCTAGCAATATCACTTCCTCAGCTTCACAAATAGATATCTGATCCAAAATTTCTCCATTATTATGTTGAAGTGTTTTGCGAGTCTTGTACCTAAAAAAATTCGAATGCTGAGCAGTGTTGTTATGTGTATCTCTCCTTCTATGTGAATATCCTATGCACCAGGAAGTGCCAGGTTCATGGATCTTTTTGTCAGAACTCATCAGTTCTTGCTTTCTGAGTCATCTTTCAGATTGTATGAATCTTAAGTATTTGTTGGCTAGAGGATGATATGCTGAGATGACTGGATAGAGAAAAGAGGAGAAGAACTACCAAAAGGCAGAAGTCAGCAAGTTGGATAGTCTGTTGAAGATACATCCAGAAGTTACATCCTGTAATGCTTAGGTCAGTTTGATATAACAGAGTTGCAGGCTGACAAATTCTCTGCTTTTCTGCTTACTATTAAGAACAGAACTTAAAAAAAAACCCAAACCAAAACCAACAAACAGAAGATTTATTACAATTACATTTCAACTGTGATTGAAGTAGGAGAAACAAATCTAGGAAACAGTCTTAGAAAGTATTTCCCATTATAGTCCATACAAGAATTGGCATAATTTAAATAGCGTGGGTGCATATGGGATGCATTTAGGAAGCAGCAGAAGCTTTGCAGCATCCTCTTTGCTCCCACTCCACTCCACCAGGTTTTTGTTCTTCAGCTCAGCTGCCTTTGCAGGACTGCATCTTAAGGTGTTGCCAGTTTTGGCTGAAAGTTTTTGACTTTGTCGCTGAAAAAGAAGTATGGAGAAAACACAAAAGTTTCATTTCTCTTGCCTGATTGAAACAGCAGAATAGGTTTGGCTGTTTTGGTGTGAGAGGCAAAGCAGAAAGTACAGCCCCTCTGTTTAAAATAACATGACTATTTTATGGCCCTCTTTGCACACATGAGCCAGGGAGGTAGGCAGGACGGGTTGTGAGAGAAAGAGGCTGCAAGGAGAAGCACTGCAATCTCTTGCACATCTTAAGCAACAGTGTGGCCCTTTGATACTATATATGCACAAGTTTCATTGAGCTGGCGCAGCAAGGTTGTGCTACCCATGTTTGCACGGTCCACCTGCATGTACGTGCTATTTGTAAATTTCTGAACCTTCCCCTCAGCCCATTTACAGTTTGCCCAGGGATTTAGCAGAGTTTTGCAATCTCACAGAAGTCTGGCTCGTCAGATGTAACATTAAATGAAATTGGTTTGTATTGCAACAGGATTGGTGGGAGGATCAAAGGCTTGGTGTAAAATAAAAGGAGGTTTTTGGTTTCTGTGTGCTGAAATGTTTCTATTTCCATTTTTTTTTATTAGTGTATATTAAGCAATTGAATTCTCCAACAGTAAGCAAAAAACTCCACCAAAGCAGTTATTAAAGAAAGCCTCTTCAGTTACTGTAACAAGGACTACATGTTATTTCTATGAAGGGTCTCAGAAACTGTGTTCTTTTAAGGCTGATCAAAATTTTGTTTTAAAATCAGAGGTGTGCACCTAGAGAACACAATATATCTGATAATTCTAGCTTACTCTGAAGAGCCTGGGGTCAGCTAGAAGTTTGGCAGATTGTCTCTCAGGCCAGGAAGTAGTTCTGGTTTACAAATTTAAAAGCCACATTCTTTTTTAGTATTTCTTAAATGTCAAAACAACCCTCTGACCTTGAAGATTACTTTCTCTGTATACTTTTGGGGCTTTTAAGTAAAAAACAGGCCTTTTTCTTAGTGAGATATGGTAGCCTGTTAGTCATCAATTCTGAGGATTTAGAGAAGGGAGGGTGACATTAACCCATCTTTTCTTTCCCTTTGCCGGTGCAGGAATGGGCTTCATTCATATCAATGGCAGCTGGAGGGAAAAAGACGTGCTAACCTTTAACTGTGCTTCCAGTTTATTTCCATAATGTACACTGTTGCTTCTCCAATGGCCAGTCCTCTGTCTGCAGCCTTTCAGACCTCATAACGATAATAGGAGGGAGGACAGGTTTCTCTGCTCTATATCAGAAGTTACCTCCAGTGCTTTGATTGCATTTTGTCCCCACCTACGCACTGCAGGAAGGTAAAGGCCATTTGTAGTGCAGCTGGCCAGTTGCACACTTCTGTAACCCAAACTGAGCATTCCTGACACTTAATAATATGATTGGTTGAACTTAAATATGACTTTTGAGCAGCCCATTTAGTTTACGTATCTCCAGTATTCTCCTTTTCTGGAAAGTAATTCTGCCACTTTTGAAAGCTTTATGAAAACTGAAAATATGCCCTTCCTTCATCCCTTCTCCATCCACCTCTTCTTCTTACTCTTGCATTTCCTTTTGGAAAGCAGGTATCTGTGTGGTGCCCCTGTTTCCAGCAGAGCAGAAGCAGCCTGCCCTTCTCACTGTGAGTGAGAAATGGCATGGGAGGGAGCAGCCTGAAGCCCTTCTCTCTCCCCTGAAAGTGGAGCATAACTCATCCTCATGGCTCCCACATGCTGCTGCTCTGTGCAAAACTGACTTCAGATCTTTTTGGTTCTGATATGATGAACCCCAAAACTTCTTATGGTGTGAGCTCTGGGCCTCTTCTGCCTCTATTATCCATAGTATCTAGTGTTAAGGCATTCTCCAAGACTTTCTGCCCAAGGATTTCCAAGTACTTAGTGGTTGTTAATGACTCAGCTTTCCCTTTTCCTGATTTCTGTGAAGTGGGGAGGTCATATTTTCAGCACTTAGCTGTAGGGGAAACTGAGGCACAGGATGAATCTGGATTTAATAGAATACCTAAGCACATAGTTCTTTGAGTTTAAGGGTCATTTCAGGAGATTTCCTGAGAAGTCGTTTGAAATATCTGCGTCAAGTTGTCTGCTGAAAAGTATCTTATAAACAACTGCGTGGTGTTTATAGCAATCAATTACTTAGGTACCGCTGTTACGTAGAGATGGAGAAGCCAAGGCATAGCATTTGCATAAGGTCAAGCAACCTGAGAGCTTATGCTCACGGAGTTAAGCAGCTTTCTTTTCTTAGTCTTTTGTGGTTACATTCCTTCCTTTCTCCATGTAGCCGACCATTTAAAAGATTGAACAAGGCTTTTTGGAGAAGAGATTAAATTGGAGGTGTTGGCTGTAGTGTTCCAAGGTGATGGTTATTCAGCCAGTTTACGATGTAGTATTATAAATTATTAAGTATATTGAAACTTTAAAAAGTAATATCTTCTCAATGATATGTCAGCTTAATGTAGAACAAACACCTACTACTGATCTGTAGTTAAATTATTTAATCTAGAACTAATCTACTGTTCAAACCAGTTTCGAAAATGGAATAGTTCTATAGCTGAAAATAATTAATTGTTCAAACCCAAAGGGCTAAATCCAGCAGTGACCTAAATGATAGGAGAGAATTACACATCGGACATCAGTGTGTGGGAAAGTAAGTAACAAAATAATATATGTTGCCCTGGTTCTCTCTTATCCTGGCCAGTATCACACACTTTTGTTGGTAGGGTTTTTTGCTGGTGCTGGCTTTGTCCCTTAATTCCTCCCTCCGGCATTTGAGTTCCAGCACTTTTATGATTATTTCACAGGGAAAGTTGGTAGAGGTTTATGTTTTCTTTGCCCTGCATCCATGTACACCCATTCTGTGACCTGGCACGGGGCGTGGGCCCTGGCTGGTCCTGTGGAAGAGTTTGGCTCGGCAGGGCTGATCCTGCATCCAGCAAGGGGAGCTGCCTGCCAGAGCACTCCTGGTGGCCTCACTGGAATTGCTACTGATTCACCCTGATGTGAAGATGAGCAGATCTCAGGCCAGGAGCCCTCAGTGATGAGGTGTTTCCAGCATCCCATTTCAGGAAAAATACCAAGCCCTTTTGATGAGGAAGAAAAAAAAAAGGGTTCTTTTTTCTCTCTATCTCCAAACACCTCCACAGAACAACATGGGGGAAAGGAGAATAGCAAATATACAATGGGAAATTCTTTCTTCATTTTTTTCTTCTTGGAGAAAAAAATTCCCCACACAAATCAAAATTAAGATGGAGCCCTGGAGCCCCACCTGCTGACTTGAGGGAACAGAGAGAGGGAAGGGAAGATGCCTGGTCGTGTGCCAAGCATTCAGCACTGGGCTTGTAGCACTGTGATGTGGCACTTGAAGCTCTAGGGGCCTGGAGCCAGCGTTACAAATGCAGCAAGAACTCTCATGAAAACGAGCCTCTTAACATCGTGTGGAGCTGGTCTGTGATGGCCTCAGGAAATCCCCCTGGCTAGACAGGGCCTTTTTATCCACTACATTGCTCTGACTCAAAGAGAAATCTCACGTAACTTCCTCGACCAGAAACTGAGCATGCATATAGTCTGCAGCATGGGGCTTTGGAATTTCCGTATTTTCAGGTAGTCATTCCCCTCCTCCTGCTCTGAAAAAGTCTGCCCTGCCTTTCTTTGTTTTCTCATCACACGTAGGGCCTAGTGCTGCAGGCACGTGGTGCGTCCTCAGTGGTCAGGCTTTGTGCTGTCCTTCCTTTGTGATCAGACCCCCAACTGATGGACACTGGCCTAGGGCCACTGATTGGAGTTAGGATTTTCACTCCTTGGACATTTGGCCCTTTGAAGCCCAGAGAACTACTTTTAATAGCACCACAACTGGCACTACTTGTTTTCAGGCTCAGGACCATCTACGAGCAAATACTTGCGTATTAATTACAACAAAGAGCAAATCTACTTGACATTTGATTTTGTTTTTCTTGTTTCCTTGCAAGCTTGAAAATGAGCTGCTTTTGCCAAAGGAAAAAAAAATCAAAATGCATTTCACGCCTTTTTTTTTTTTAACTTGAAATAGGCCCCTTGAAAAAACTGACATGTTAAACACCAGCAAGAAAATGATTATTTGGACATATGGCTCCTCTTCCTGAACTTTGCAGAGAGGTTAGATAACACTCTTTCACATCTTAAAAGACTAGACTGCTGCTACATTACTAACATATTCTTATGTAATAATCTGGCCTTGATGATACTTTATCCAGTCCCAGTAATGTACGACTCATTATGGTTCGGTCACTTATGAGGGATTTGGTTTTTTCACAGATTATCTTCTAATTTGTTGGGTTTTTCGTTACACTGTCCAGAAGTAGAATATAGAATAGAATAGAATAGAATAGAATAGAATAGAATAGAATAGAATAGAATCACGCACAAAAACATATTGTGTCTCTGTCTTTCAGGAGGGTTTTGCATTGTATAGATTGTTTCTATTAAACACTGCATGATTAATACAAAAGTAAAACCAAATTTTAAAACCTCACTCTTAAATTGAGACAAACTCATCTGAACGCGTCCATTTACTTTTCAGATAAGGCTGTTTCATAAAGTGAAAAATCTGTAAGAATTAAAATAAAGTTTTCAAACCATCTGAGATAGTGAAATACCGCAGGAAGATTGTCATTGCCCTTGACACAACTGATGTTAGCAGTGATGTAAGGTCTGCAGGTGCTTGCAAAATGCAGTCATATAGGTGAGCTGGCCAGAAAACAGCAGTGTCCCACAGTGAAACTATTTGCAGTTTTGGAGTATGAGAATGAAACCTTGTGAAACTCTTTCATAAAGAAAGTAGCTTTTAAAAGACTAGGACCAGGACTCCTCCAGTGGGTGAGGGAGCATGGGAGCCTCTTCACTTTGAACTAGAGTTTCTATCCTCAACCCAAGAAACTTCCCTGATAGTATTTTCCTTGAAAATTATGTTTACCACAACTTGTTTCATGTTCAGTGATAGAGCTCTGCCATGGAAAATTGTAATTCCCAGAATCCTGGAATAATAAAATCAGAAAGAACCTCCTTAAGTCATCTGGGGCCAGCCCTCACTCTGCTCAAAGTAGAGCCAGGGAGGGTGAGGTTACTTTTTTAACCAGCTAGTTCATGTATGCTTGTATGTATATATCTTCCTATATACCAATTTTAGAAATACTTATATCCTACCGTGCATTTTTTCAATAAGTGTTTCTGAAACTTGAGGGTTTTAGAATAATTTTAGGTTCTCTCACTAATAAGCAAAAACTCTTCATCAGAAACTGTCCTGCACAGGAATGAATGCACAGCTATACAGCCGGTGTAACCAACTCTTGCTGAGCCTGGTTACTTCCTTTAATTGCAAGACCACTTTGTTTAGTGATAATGAGTTGCAGGGGCATAAATATCTCACCTAAGTAATAAAATAATGCAGTAACCAAGGACTAACATTGACTATTCTTAGACTGAACCCTGTTCCTGCACAGGGGGGGAACCCCAGTTCTGCTACTCTGCATTAATTGCTGCTGTTTGTTGCACATGGGATGTTCTACTAGATGGAGCAGTGGTCTAATCTGATGTGGCAGCTCCTACATTTTTATCTTGTAAGTGCTTTACTTACATGAATTAATTCTGAAAACACTCTTGTGACGTTAGTCATTGTTATGATTCCCATTTTAGAGACCCTGTGTCTGATTCTTAATTATACTAATTCTTCCTTGTGCTGGTGAGGTTCCGGATCTGTGAAAGGGTCTCCCAACTCAGGGAGATGGATTGCAGAAATGTCAATGGCAAAATGAGAGTTCATTGCCCTCTAGCAATTCTCTGTTTCTCTGAGGTTGGGGAGAGACATTGGAAGACAAGTATAAAAGTGGCTCTGTTGAATTGTACTAAGGGCTACACAGGAGCTGCATAGCTCAAGCCTGTAAGAGGTGTTGTATTAGCCAAAAATAAATTATTGCGATTGTTGACACTTCTTTCGGTGTGGCCACAGTCTCATCAAAAGAAAGGGAAAGCCACCTCTGCTGGCCCTTCTTTTCCTTTTATCAGGATACAGTATCAGAGAATTGACATCCTACCTCCCCCCAAAAAAACAAAACCAAAACAATAACCCCAGAAGGAGAGGCAGTGAGCTTGAGGGAGGGAGACAGAGACTGTGGTTTTCCAAAAAATGAATAGCAAGCCGTTTTAAAACTAGTCATTATGTGCTGTAACCAGAAGGACCTTCTGTCTTTCTGTAAGATAAAACTACCAGTGAGATGTATTGCAAGATAATTAGGAGCAAACAGGCAGGAAAAATGAGTGATGTGCTCCTCTTCATTTCCTGAGCCGGTCTTGTTCCAGTCACTGTGCAAGCTGCAGCTCTGTCTGTGGAGAGAGAGTGGAGGTGGAAATCAACCCTATCTGTGTCTTCTTCCCTCATGGCTGCACCCAGCTGAAGGATGTGATGGACGACTAAATCTGCTGCAGAAAAGAGTCAGAACTGTACACCCTCCGCTGGGTTTTTGGCTTCCCACTCTATTTATATCCAAGTCTAAGAGATGAAGTGGTATGTCCAGATAGAGACCCTTTTGCAGCTGTCCCTGGACAAAACTGATGGTTGGACAGAGAAAACAAAAGCTCTCAGTGGGGTTATTTTGGTGGCAATCTCATGTTTTTGGCATGGCTGTGGCTGTACAGATCCCCAGACTGCAAGCAATGTTGTTGTTCTTACAAAGGTTTTGTCTAGAATGAGGAATATGAGAATAATTACAGTTTTTCATCACCATTGAGCCTATGGAAAAGCCTCCTGAAACAAGACATCTTTAGATAAGAAAGGCTGGAAGCAGAGGTGCAATACCTGTCACCTCCAAATGCAGGAAATAAGATTTATGAATATGTGACAGCACCAAAGTTAGCAAGAGGGATATGTAGCATGTTTCCCATCAGCGTTTAGAACAGAAGTGGGGCAGACGTCCGCTTTAAAGTTCTTCAAATCAGAATTATAATTGTCTACCCATGAAGGTATGAGAGAAAATTAAACCTCCTGACATCCTGAGATACTTATGCTTCTTTCAAAAATCATAGAATAAAATATAATAGAACAGAATGGGCTGAATATAACACACAATGCTGTTTAAATAATTTTAATTTTAGAGCAGAGATGCAATTGGTAACAATAGTATGGATCATGATAGAGGGTAGAGAGTTAATGTTTTTAGTGTTTAAAAGTCTTCGGGGGCCTTCACGATAAACTTCCTTATAAATGTACAGAAAACATGTTACCTGGAAAAATCACATCCTCATTTATCTGCTTTTTAACCAGTGATCAGATTTCCTTAATTTTTTGTAAAAACACACTTTCAAAATGTTACTTTTTGACCCAGTGCAGCTGAGGAGGAAGAGAGGCAGGAGTCCTGCTCGTCTCATGTCTTCTCAACCGGATGTTTTATGGAGTTCCCCTAGGTTGCACTGTTGCTTTTCCAGTGAAGGCAAGTGGATTGCACTGGTGCCCAGGAGGGCATGGCTCACTTTTCAGCACATCTCACTGTGGTGCTAGTGCACTAAAACAAAAGAACAAACATGTCTGTCACAGACCAGTTTGCAGTATTTTCCTTTTTTTTTTTTTTTTTTTTAAAGAGAGGCTCTTCCACAAAATAGGCCATTATATTTGGATTGTCTAAGAGAGTAGAAATATGGAGACCCTCTGATGTTTCCCTTTATATTTCCCTATTGTCAACAAATCTCTGAAAAGAATTGCCTTGGGAACTGGGAGCTGCACATTGTAGGTAAAAGGTGCTTGAGGAACCAGTCCTGGACATTCGATATAGTTTGGGGCAGGAGCAGGGTGGGGGAAGTGAGGGGTGGAGAGGGCTGATTGTGGTAATCAGTGCAGTAAGCAGTAAGCTTGTTTGTTTTGCCCCAGAAAATCAAAAGGCATATATGACAGAAGTGAAGTGAATGCAAGCCGTGGTACCTTTCTCCCTTTAGCATGCAAAGGTACCTACTGAGCACAGTGGTGCAAGTTAGGAACGATGCTTTCCCAAAAGATAAGCAAGGAGCTGATTTCTGTAATAAGTGGACTCCCAGTCTCTTTCTATAATTTCTTATGTACTGAATAATAACCGTGTATTCACCCTCTCCAACATGCTGTGCTGGTTTACATCTCTGAACAAAAAGCACAAACTCACAGCTGTTTATGAAGACAAGCCAATAAATCTAGAGGAATATATTTATACAACTCATCCTGAGATTACATAGTTAAATTCCATTTTTTCAAGCAGACAGAGCTCCTTCTTTGCAAAGGAACCAAATTCCTCTCTGTGCCACCCAGATCTGTTGATTTTCCATTAGTGTCAGCTCTTGTCAGCTGTACTGAGTGCTACAAGTTGCATTGCAGAATATTTTATATACATTAAAGGAGTAAGTATTCTGCCATTTCCATGTCCTGCTTTTGGCTTGGCGTTAAGTGATGCGTGTAGAACTCAGAAAGCGAGGAGCAGTTCTGGTGGCTTTTCCTTTTGTAAGTCCTGCCATTTGCGGATGGCAAATCCAGGTACAGTCCTCATAAAGATCTCTTCCAATTCTTTAGCAACATTTTATTCCTGTGGACAGGGTGTCATACACATGAGTCTGAAAACTTGTTGCAGCACTGATTGCCTTTTCCATAGCAAACAGCAAACAGCAAACAGCAGACTTTGTTCAACTGATCAGACAGACTGAGCTTTCAGTTATTACTTCTTTGGCTAAATCTCCCTGATACACACAATAATTTATATGAAGGAAGAGCAAGCAAGAGGGCATCATGCAAAGCTAGAGATCATCATCATCTGAGTTAAAATCTGTGATAAAAATGGCAGGAGGGGAAGGTGATGTAGATTTTCTGGAGCTCCTTCTGGCCTTTTGCGTTTATTTAGACTCCAAGTCAGCTCTTGGATGATATTCAGGTAGAAAGCAGGAGGTCCTTGACTTCTGTAGCTTCCAGTAGAAGGGGACCAGCTGAGAGCAGGACTTAACAGTACTGTTTTCTGCATTAAGCGCTATGGGAGATTTGGGGATCTCCGTATCAAGAACACATGCTAATAAAATATGTGCCACATAGTAAAAACTCACCTGGGTGAAATGCTGCTCCTTCTGATATCAATGGAAATTTCCTTTTGACCAGGGGTTGCTATGGCAGCAAGCAGTGGAAATGAGAACAAGGACATTTTGATATGTCTACACTGTGGATTGCAAATTATGATACCCGAGTTAGTTTTAAACAGTCTTGCAAGGAGTGGTCTAGTTAAGGCAGCCTGAAACACCACGTGGCCTAATTTACCATGCTAAGCAGTTTGCTTTCCTCTGTGCTCAGGGTCTGTTCATGCCTGGGACAGAGCAGAGGGGAAGAGGTATTTGAGGGAATGCCTCTTTTAGGGCGATGGGATGAGGAACAGACTGTAAAAAGGAGTAGTGTAGGGAGCGAGAAATAACATGAGAGAAAGTAAGCTACAAAACAGGAGGAACAGCAGTCCATGGAGTCAACTGAATGGAAGCAAATCCAACAGCAACAGAAGATGGACGGGTTTGGGGAGCCAGGGTCCAAACGGTCTCTTCCCGTGGCAGTGTGCTTTGCTCTCCTCCTTGAAAGTCATCTTAGGGCTCCTGTCTCTCAGCAATTTGTTTGTCAGGAACACACTGTCAAATCACTGAATGAAGTATCCTCACAGTCTTCCAGTGGTTGATCCCCACGTAAGCGCCGTTTTACTCGAGCTGCTGCTGGCGCTGCCGGCTGAAGTGGTGGAGTCCTGTATTACAGCTCCACAGGTGCTAACCCGCCTCAGCCTCAGCAGCAACGTGGAACAGCTTTTAAGTTGACTTTTAAAGAAAACCCTGAGAAATTATACTGAAAATGCATCACTGTAATGTTAATGTTACTAAGTCAAACACTTAAAAGTTAGGAAATGCCACTGTTAATGTTGTCTGTGCAACCTTAGGGAGGGCCCCATGTACCCTTACCATACCTTGTAATTACGTGACTGCACACTGTTTCTTCACTGAATCCCTGCATAAGATGGTCAGGTCCTCTGCATATTTTATTAGAAATGCAGCCCAGAGCTGTTTTGCACTTTGCTGGGTTATTACTTTGGTACTGACCCAGGGAAGAGACCTCTCTGTGTCACTGTGCTCTACAAATTTCATCTGAAAAGGAGTTGAGGACTTTAATGGGACTGTATTTCTCTGAAATCTCCTTTTCTGTTCTTTGGGGCATCTTACCTTCCATAGTATTTCAAATGTGAGCAATTCATATTTTGGAGAGGTTGAGGAGAGAACTCATAAATAACCTCATTAAATCCAAAGTCCCATTTGCTTCTGCAGTGCATCCCTCTCCTATTGACTGTTTACTTCTTCTGTAAACTGTGCTGAGTCAACGGGCCCCAGTGGGGCTGGTAGGCTGATGGGACACAGCCACCCAGCCAGCAACATTTTAAAAGGTGGAAAAGGACGGGAACCCACCTTTTCCCATAGCAAAAGTTGATAGACAGAATGAATAATATTGACATCTCTCATCAGCTCTCCATTAAAAGCAAAACACATAAAAACTGGTGCCAGATTTGCCTGGAGACGTATGTCAAAAAGATGATGAAATTAATACAGAGAAGTTGATAGAACTTCTGTCTTTTGTTTCTTCCTTCCGTAAGCATTTGTACCCAAAATAGAGAGTGAGGGGAGAATCCCAGCACTCTCTCTAGAAGGCCAGCAGTCAGCTGCATTGTGAGTCCCTTCTCTACTTTCTTCCCATGCTTTTGAGTGGCACTTGCAGGTTAGTCATGCCCATTTAACAGTTTATATACAGCAGATGTTCACGGAGCCGATCAGGAATTATGGATTTGCTGTTGTAGCTGCAGCCCTCTATGACATACAAAATGTATTTAAAACACAGAGAATATACCTGCCTTGCACAATAAATTCAAACACCTCCCTTGGTGCTGTTTGCTCAGGAGGGGACATCTGAGTCCCTGGTGAGGAGACATTCAGTGTCCTGAAACCCAAAGCAGGTCCCTTGCATCTGACAAGTGAAAGTTCTGGCAGGGCAGGGCAGGGAGGTGATGTCTGGGGGCTAAACATGCTGACAGGTCCCTCTCAGAGCAGGGTGTTATCTGCTGCCCTCTTTCTCAGGGAGAGAGGCCTACTGCCCCACACCTTTTTAGAAGCAGACTTTGCACAAGTGTCATAAATCTCTGCCTTGCCTGCTGCACAGCGCTGCCACTGCATCGGGTATCAGCAGGAACCATCCATTTGAACTGTACTTCATTTTGCAGCCCAGGGTAGAAGAAATAGATTACTTTGCCACCTGTTTGGGGGGATAATTTCTCCACCTCCTTGGTGCCCGAGACTTGTCTTACCCCAGTACCCAGCACTGCCTTTTCACGACGTCTCTGTCTGTACCCTGCCGGTGCTTGATTTGTCTGTGTTTGTGCAGACATGCATGGCAAGGATGTGCTCCCGGAGCTCATGTAGTTCCAAAATCATAACATTCCAGTGATCCATCAGGAAAATTCGACTGAAGGGCAGCATGGTCTTGCTTTAAGCAAGCCAAGGTAGCAGGCAGACCTGCACTCCCTTCCCCACCCCACAGGACAGGTAGTCTTTGAAGACTGTAGGACTGTGCAGGTGTTTATTTCGGCAAAAGCTGCAGTGATGTGTGAAAAAGAGAGGGAAGGGATCTCCCAGCTTTTTGGAGATGGCCTCTGTATAATGTCATTTGAATCTTACTTTTTGTTTGGTGGTAAGTTTTAATAGTTATCCTTTGAGGATTTTCCCTGCGAGCTTATCTGAATACACCAACAGTCTTTTTTGTAATATTCGCATTTCCCCTTTGGTTCAGCCGAGCCCACTGACAGATCATTCAAATTCAATTGTTTTATGTCTAAGCCGAACAGCTAATTAAAGTAGGGATGATTAACCTGACTGGCAGTGTCGCTCTCTCTCCCTCGCTCTCTCGCTCCCTCCCT
>VZTD01003142.1:1040057-1129368 GCA_013397725.1 Rhagologus leucostigma | reverse complement strand
GTTTTGCCAACCTACCTGGGTTTTTTTTTTTTTTTTTTTTATAAAAGTTATACTGCGAACAGTTTCTGTTTACTTAAAAAACCAAACAACAAATTTTTTACTGGAAAAAAAAAAGAGGGAAATGGGGTGGTTTCGGTAAAAAAGCAAATTAGTGGGAACAGAAATCTTTCACTTTCTGTCACTTAGAAAAAAAGTTGGTAATGGCTTGTTGAAGCTAGGATCCTAAAATACAGATGGGGCACTAACGTCTGTGTCCACGGACCCAGCTTTTCCCTGACCATCTGTCTAAAAGTCACCTCTCACTGGCAGCTCAAATGATTAGTTGGAGCTCAGGGATTTTTTTTTGTTTATTTGTTTGTTTGCTTGTTCCTCCTGTTCAGTGGGACCCTCTTTTAAATGGCTCCATTTCACCTTCTGAGTTTAGTTCTTCAATCGAGCCCCACACTGAGGGTTTCCGGATAGACTTCTTTGCACTGTAGATTTTTTGTTCTTCTGAATGTGTTTCTTATAGATACACTCTTTGTCTATTTGTATGTGAAAAAGGCACATGTAATATAGAAGAGAATAGCGCATCACGTTTAAGGAGATGTTTGATTTGAATTTTATTGCATATAGTGTACAGCACACAGGATATCTTCTCTACAGCGTCTCCTGTGCAGTGCTTAGGATGTTTGAGAATATATACTGGTGCAAATTCAGTCGCTTAAGGAAGCGCTTTATTTAGCCAAATTCTGCCTTCCTTCCTATATTGATTTGTATTTTCCTGGCTTTGACAAATTGCCAATCTAAGAACAGTATCATATAGCAGAGGTACAGAAAACAAGAGAGGAAACTGTGTGTTATATCCCCCCTAAAAATCGTCAGCACACAATACACAAAACTAGATCGAATTATTACAGAGTTACGATTATTGTTTCTGGCTGCACTACTACTACAATACCTTGATTTTTATTTTCGTGCTGCAGGCTTTCCTCAGAAGAGGTTGTCTGTTACAGCTACGTGGGTATTGCATATGTATTGTAACACTGGTTTTAAGCAACACCTATGTATTGTGTAAGCGCACACAGAGAATTAGTCCATTTACATCTCCTCATATGATGTAGGGGAGAAAAAATCCATCCTTGAGGTCTGCTTGCACCGCTTTAGAAATCTCAGTACCCTACACTGGCAAAACATCCTGCAAGATACAGCCTGTCCCTTGCAGAAGTGAAGGGAAACTGTCCATGACAAGTGAAACCACCAGTTAAAAGACAGTTTTGTTTTCATACCAGTTTCTAGACTGGGGGCTTGCACCCTCCACCTTCGTTAGCTGAGACTCTTCCCTCTCCAAAGCTGCAGTGGGCACAGCTCTCCCAGCAGAAGTTGGGGAGTCATCCCCGGCTGAAGTCCCCCCACTCTGAGCACGGGTTCCTTTGCTGCAGGTAACCCAGGTGTTCTGCCTTTCCATGGGCAACAGCAATAGTGGTGCCAAGTCAAAAGTACTTAGCAGGCTCCCTAGTTTAATGTGAAATGCTTGGCCGAGAGGGATGGACCACCATAACATACAGAAAAACTTTTGGCAAATTACAAATGCCTTTCTTTTACTTAAAATCCTTGCTTTCCTCATTCCTCCAGGGAGTCTTCCCAACTCCTGATATTTTTCATGGTCTGAATATTTTCTGTGACTTTTCCTCTCTTGCTTTCTCCAAAAAGGAAAAAAAAAAAAATCACAGGAAAAGTAAGCAAAAGAGAGCAGAAATGGGACTTGGCCTTTGAAGTTTTCCATAGGATAAGCAGTCTCATTTTTTTCTGCCTGGATCTTTTTTCTTCTCCCTCCACCTGACCTTTCCGTCTCCCCTTTATTTTTTTTTTAAATCTAACATGTTTTTTGTGAGAATTTTGTATCTTCAACCCTGGAGGTGGTGATATAAGAGAGAGGTCAGAACAGAGCAGAAACATAGATTTAGCCCCCTCAATCTCAACTAGAAGGCACCTTCCAGTGGCTGTCACTGCATCCAGAAGTAGGGAGAAAGATGATAGCTGTCTTTTGGGGACTCCGTGGACCTGACCTGAGAGTAACACATTCACAGTACAGGAGAAAAGAGAGAGAGAGGAAAAAAATTTTTAAAAGGGGAAAGAAAAGCTCTTTGAGCAGTAACACACTGGCTCTTTCTTCCTGCAGGCAATCCGCTCCAGCTCCTGGCGACGTGTCCTGCACTATCAGATATCATATGACTCTTTATTTGGACTCCCGTTAGCAGTATGGGCCTCTTAGGAGGCTGTTTGTTTTCTTTTCCTTTCATTTCCTTCTCCTTAGTTCCCCCCTATTTTATGTGTGCCCGTGTGAGCGTATACCCTTTATAATCTCTCTTTTTGTGCTGAAGCTTTATAGAAAAGAAAAAAAAAAACTTAATCATTTCCCAGGGCTGTTTTTAATCCTCTGCCAAAATTGAAGTTCATTGTCGAGTTGTAAAAACAAATAACACCTTTCGGCTTTATTTCTCTCTTTTACTTCTTCCTGTGCCCTTTCTGGCACTTCTCGGTGTGTCCATATATTCTTGTGCGTGTCTCCCTGTCTCTCCTGCCTGAGTGGGTGAAGTTGGGATACACCTGTGTCAGTCTAAGGAGGAGTACAGAGCTGCCTGCTGCCGCTCCTGCTGCTCCGTGCCATTCCTTTCACTTTCATAAACTTCCCTCTGTTTATTTATTTATTTCATTTGGGCACCTTCTCCACACTGAGTTTGAAAAGCTGTCAGGCAGCTATCCCTGTGCTGGGCTTTTCTGCATTTAGGTGAGCAAATGGGGGAAGTTAAGGCTGTAAGAAAATGAAACGTTGTGCTGAAGGAAGAGAGGGTGAAGTGCGAGATAGAAATTAGACACGCTTTGTGTACGCCGCCCATAAAAGTTTCCTGCACCAGAACGCTGGTGCCTAATAATAGGATGGGGGAGCCAGACAGCAGCTAACAATTGGAGGTGTGTAGCAAAGTAGCCTTATGGCAGCAGCATTTCTGATACTCAGTCACATTTTAGTTTAGGGAGATGATATATTTCCCTGTTTGTACTTTCTTTAGTATGACATTATTTAGATAAACACCACTGCAAAACTTTTTTGCCTGAAAATGCAAAGTCACGTCAACAGAAACACTGAACTGAAATCAAATTTACTAAATCGTTGCAAGGAAAAAGGTCTGTCTTTCCAAAAGAGAGGTAATGTTTTGTTTTGATACTTTCCTATGCAATGTTTTAATTTCTCTTTGTAAACTAAGGATTTCTGTTGAGAATTGTTAAGAATTGATTTTTAAAGGTGGGGGGGGAGGAAAATCCTTAAAACATTCCAAAATGAGAGGTTTTGAAGGGAGATTTAGATTTTTTCAGAGAAATTTAAAGTGTTTGGGTTTTTGTTCATTTGCTTCAGTTTTTTGCAACCTGAATTGTAATATACTTTGTCAAGCAAACCAGTAAATGAGCTTTTTACACAACTTTGCTACCTCAGTAATTACTGCTGTATTTTTATGGAACTTGGTGTTTCATTTGTCCGAATTTGGTAAGATCAGCATAGCCGAAATCCTGTTTGCGCTGTAGAGACACAAAGGAGTTACTGATACTTTCCGTCAGAGGTAGATGCTTTGGCCAGCCAGTCCTTCTACCAAGTTGTGCTGTTCAGCAGTGACTGCGTGCGGGCCGATCGCCACATGCCGGGGAAAAGTATGGACAGATTTTGGTGTGTGATTTATATACATTTTGGGCTGATATTCCTTTTAGCACAGCTGAAGAACTATAAGTTTTAGCCTTTCCTCTCCAGTGTATACTTAGGCCAGTGTACAAAAGCAGTCTTGTAAGTGAGGCAAATACAGACCAGAGGTTTTTTTGTTGAGAGTCCAGAAACAACTGCATTTCAGCCATACTGTAGGTGTGTTGAACTGAATTGAGGTCTCTCTGCTAGTTGGTGGTGTTTCTTAGTTCTCGTCTAAGACACCTTCCCACTGAAGTCAGTGCAGGTTTTCCTGAGAAAAGGTAATGAAAAACAGAGCTAGAACATCAGGATTTAGGGTGGTCCCCTTGAAGCAGACAGCCCAGAGTGTGTGCTTGCACAGCATAGCATCCCTCTGGAGCCTGCAGGGTGCACTCGCTTTAGTGGAGATACTAGAGCTGAGTTGAGATGACTGCTGCAGTCTGAAACTTTATTTGTGTATGCCTCCAGTTCCTCCAGATAAGTACCAGTATCTGCTTCACTCTCAAGAGCACACCGTTTCTTTTTATTTCGTTTTTGCCAGTTGTCCCAATGAGGAGTAACAGACTCTGACCAGAGACATTTTCAGGCTTCTTTCCTTTTCTCTCTTCCTCAACCAACTTAAAACCAGCTTTACTTTAACGCTTTGTGCTTAGGCACATTCATGCTCCTGAGGAAGCAATTACAGACTTTGTTGGAAGAAATCTGCTTTTGGAGTAAGTGTTACGAATGTTTAAGAATTGTGTGCTCTGCGTGCACGGTACATGACGTTCCCCGGTACTCTACGCGTGCTCCAGTGCTCTGAGCAGTCCTAGCTGTGGGTATTGTATTTATTTGTCAGCCCGTTCTGGTAGCCGCCCATGAATTTAGTTGACTTGACAGTCAGTAAACAGCTCCACGGTAAGGCTGAAGTTTGAGAGCGATGTAAGTGGGAATTCAAAGTCTTCTTTCAAGTTTTTTTCCATTTCAATGGATTGTTGCTCAGCATCTTTATAGGAAAAAAACCATGCTCTTCAGACTTCTTCAACGTCATCTCTGCAGAGTAGATTCTTTTTCTCAAAGATGTTACAAGCTCAAATAATTATAAAAGTCATATTTAGCTACCTTACAAAATAAATATAGCAAAGAGGTGCAGAAAGATGAAAGCCAAGTGCTTCAGTTAATGCCTGAAGTTAATGCCTGCAGTGGCTCTGGGCTGGGCAGAGAGGGACAGGCTCGCTGCTGCTGGAGTTTTGTTAGCATAACTTGGACTTGGTGGTATTGCACCAAAATTGTGTTTTGGCTTGGCTTAACTTCACTGCTTTCATCTGACTTTTTTTCTAAGCCAGCCCAATCCAGATCTGTTCAGTGCTCAGGAGGGTGATAGCCAAGGGACAAAACAGCTTGTCTAACACATGTCTCTTTAGTGCACCAGTGTGTGGCTTGTGAGGCCTCAGACTGGATAACCACTGTCAAGAGAAATGTGTTTTCCTACAGTGTAGTAAGTTGTCCTGCTGCTTTCGGATGTCAGAGATCCCCAGTTCAGCACTTGGTGAAAAGGTCTGCTCTCAGAAGAGGTTTCCCTTCCATTTAACATTTCATTAGTGCATGCAGCTCATGAAAATGTGATGTGGCCACTAGGAGCAACAAATTCTGGTTTATTTTTGCCAGGATGTATGTATTTATTCTATGTCTTTACTAATGTAATGGTGAGATGGTATTTCAACCTAAACACCAATTTCAGTGGCTTACCACTAAAAAATGAGCTGAGTTGAAATGTCAAGTAGTTGTTCCAAGCTCAGAGGTGAAGCTTATATTGTTTTGGAAAGTATGAGGAAAAGTCGTGGTTACTTTTTTTCTCTTTTTTCTTTTTTAATGTGTTGGGCAGCCACACTAAGACAGGAGCATTTTCTGATTAACTAATTACTGAAACCCATTAATTTTTCCATTCTCATTCTATTTTTAATTTTTCTTACTTCTTCAATAGAAAATGAAAATTATAAAGAGCTAATTTCCTTAAACTAATTAGACTTACAATTTTAATCTCACAAAACCCAGGAAATTCCAAGCGATGTTTTTTTGTAACTCTGCCATGTTGCACATGCCTCTCTCCTCTTTGAAACCCTTGTATTGGCCTTCAGAAAATCCTGGGAAAACACTCAACACTTGCCTGAGCCAGCCTTCTCGGTCCAAACTCTCCTGAACTTCTGGCACTGCTAGGCATCCAGATCCAGATTTTGTGATTTGAGCTCATCACTTTTGAAAATAACAACATGGAATTGCCAGACATTTCTTTGTAAGAAATTAAGGGGTTTTTTTAAAAAAACAAAATTAATATTTAGAGTGAGTCTGTCTCCACTGAAGCCAGCGCAAGCAGAATCCACATCCTCTGGCTAAAATTTCTCATGGCACTTTCCAAAACTTGATTTTTTCTCAGATGGCCTTTTCAGCTTTGACCATCTGGAGAGCAGTTAAGTTAGTTACATAGAATATTCTTTAGGCAGTCCTCTGAATAGAACTCCTAAAACTGATTGACCTGTTAATCTCAACTACATATCCCATCAAGCCAGCGTGAGAAACAATTTTTGTTCCGTCCTCCCAGAGGAAAGGGTTTAGTGATGATTTCTTTGGCTGGAGAACCAGGAAATACCAGTGAAAGGTCTTTGAAATGAAGATGCCAGAGTCTTCTTCAGTGAGATCAACTGTTCTTGATAGATAGATAGATTAGATAGATAGGTAGGTAGGTAGGTAGGTAGGTAGGTAGGTAGGTAGATAGATAGATAGATAGATAGATAGATAGATAGATAGATAGATAGATAGATAGATAGATAATCTTTTTTTTTTCCTTTTTGAAATATATGTCCACAATTTTCAGAAGCCACAGAAAATTATCAGTGCCACAATAACCTTGTACAGCTGGAGAGTGCTAAGCAGAGCGGATCTGAGGCAGACTTCCCTGCTAATGAGAGAAGCCACCAAGTTGGTTTCAAGCTTTAGTTTGTGCCATTGCCTGCACATTGCTGAAGCACCACAGTGTACCTTACAGGGAATCTTCCTCTCTGTAATCATTTTTAACATCCTGATCCAATTCTTTAACTTCTATTTTCATTAAATTCTCAATAAAGTCATCTCTGTCTGGGAAGCATGTCAAAAATGGACCCTCTCTAAGTAGTCTCTACTACTCATACAATTAAAACTTCCATCCCTCATAAACAACAAAAATAACAACAACATCAAAAGAACATATATAGTAGAAAGTAAAGGGGAACATTGATTTTCAGCCTATTCATTTTGTATTATGCTGATGTTAGACACCATAAGACTTTTCTGGTGCTTGCTTTGGAGAACCTTTGTGAAACTCTGTAGAACTGCACCAAGCAAAGTCAGCGAGTGAGAAGCAATCTTGTTTCTGATCAAAATGAAGTAATGTGCCAACTAATGATGATAGAAACCTGGAGAACTCTAGGTGCTCTTTTTTATCAGACATATAAAAATAGAGATTCAGACTGCTGTTAAAGATTGCATAATGTCCTGGCTAAATTTCAGTGAAGGTAATTGTATTTGGCTTCCTTGAATTCCCTTTGAAGCATCAGTTGTGCAGGGCAATATTCAGTTCCTGGCCCGAAGCACACCGTAAGGGTATGGAGCATAGTTAAGCAGCTGCCACCTCCCACTCTTGGGATGGCTGTATTAGCTCAGCTCGAAGTAACCACTTTGCAATTTGATCAATGACTGGCTCAGCAATGACAACAGACAACAGCTGTCTTCTATACCTTCATTTGTCTAAAATGCTTATTATAAAATCTGACAGCTTGGGCCTCTTCCCCTCAGTGGTCTGGTGATATTTGTAATATCAATATTTGTAAGATATTTGTAAGAACTATCTCTATTTTGCAGATGAGGAAACTGAGGCACAGAAATGTTTGAGTGACTTTTCTAAATGCACACAGCAAATCAGTGATAGAACCAGGAGGATAACTTGGGAATCCTGGTTCTCAATCTCATGCTCTAAGCACTAGGAAACACTACCCCTCTGAATGTAAGTTATTGTTATTAAGATGTGGTTTATCTTTCATGTGAGTTGCCATCTGTTATATTGCCTACTTGCTATTAGTTACGAAAGCTATTCAAATTTTAAACTGTTTTACATTCTCACAGCTACTTAAGCCCACAGTAGACTTTTTGACAACAGTAACAGCACTTCTCATGTGAAAGAACTGGACAAATATTAACTCATGTTTTTTCAGTAAATTTTTGCGATGCCATAAACCCACAGTTTAGACTGAATTTAAACAGACCTTGAAAAATCCATGTATTCAATGCTGATTGGTTCCGTATCTGTCAGTTATACTTCAGTTAAGACATGACTGTATATTCTCCTAGATATGATTAAGAACATAAATATCCAACTGGTAATTTAATGTAAATTGAGTCATTGATAACTTCATGTGTCTTGGGCCTAACAGCTCTGTGGCTGCTACGGTCCTTTGAACATGTAGTTGGAAAAACGTATTAATCTTGATCTCTTAGTGATGCTTCTGGGGACCTCAGAGAGCCAGGGAGAACTAGGTCAGCCTTACTGGAGGCAGTCTGGAAAAGCCCTGAGCAGGAGCTGGGGCAGGGACTGGAGCCATAAAATGAGAAAAGGCTTTTGAAAAGTAGAAGTTGCTCTGTTTTTCTCTCAGTGTACAGGTGGGTGCTAGGGGAATACATCCATTTAGATCCTCACAGTCACTATTTTTAAAGGAGCTGTGAAGCCCAGGCTTGAGAAAGGGTAACCCCTGCAAACCGGGAGAAATAGACTTGTAGCTGAAGAGGGGAGGAATTGTCCCAAACTATCCAGTATCTGCTAGCAGGTGGAACAACAGGGACACTGCCAGGCAGAGTCCAAGACAGACTGGACACTGATGCCTTTTCATCTCTGAAGATGGTCAAGCAGGAAGGGCACTTCCAGTAGTCCTAACTAGTTTCTTTTACAAGATGAAGCCTACTGACTTTCTGAAAGCACTTTTGTTCGGCTGAGCTAGAACATATCTTTCAGGAAGACAGATAATCCTGAAGTCTTTAAGTAAATCAGGATATGTGGTCATCAGGAATGACCACATATTTAAGACAATTATTCTGAAGATTTTATAGTCTGTTCTACTTGTTTAGAGTCTGAATTTGACTTAACTTCAGCTATGCCTTTGTCTGATGTATTAAGGAGCCCTCTACTGTCAGAAATCTTCTCCCCATGGTTGGTATTAATAAACTTTGCTAGTCTGGCTGACTGATGGTAAATTTTTGACGCCCAGAATAGAGTTAGAGGGGATGGGGAGGTGAGTAATGGAATTTGAAGTGAGAGGTAAGGAGTTACTGGTGGCAGCAGAAGTGGGTAAATAGAGAAGAGAAACAGAATACAGAGCGAGTAGGTTTCTTTTTCTACTTGAATATATAAGGCAGAAATGAAAGAAATATGTGGCTAAAGTCAAAGATCCAGTTATAAAGAGGGAAAGAGATGGGAACAAAAGAGAAAAGGTCTTGAGAATAGACACAGAAAGTAATGTGAAAAGAGAAGCATCATGAAGCTATTAAAGAAAGGAAAATGAAACAAATTTAATCTGCACTTGTCGATAAGGTCAAAACAAATGGTGAAATATCAGAGTATGTTAAGAATGTAACAAAAAGTAGCAATAATTCACCTTGGACTAGGGCTTCTCAAGCAGCGGGTACTTTCCCGTCTCACAGGAGGCCAGCCGGCTTAGCTCATTATGGCATTGAAAATGCACTTCTTAATCTGAAGGTTAGAGAGGGGTTGGTACAGTTTTGAAAGGTCTGAACACATTCAAACTTTGTGAAAAAGACTGGCCAAATTTTCTGCCCAAGGCCTCTCTGTGCTCAGGATTAAAACTCCAGTGTTCAGGGCATAACGAAAGGGGGGCCTAATTAGGCGAGAGAAAGCTCTTCTGACACACATAGCTTTTGCTTCTTTTTTTTCTTTTTCCTACCAACAAAGGAACAAAGAATAGGGTAAAACTTTATTACGGTAAGTGTACTGTTAGTTTTCTCCAGTTGTTTCTTTTCCAGCCCTCTCTGGAGCAAGACCTCCCTTTCCTCTGGTGGCTGGGACATCATGAAATGGGCTCGTTCCTCACCCGCTTCCCGCTCATGGTGCAGCCTGGAACAGGTCACTTAACCCCTGGCTTCAAATTACTCCAGCCAACTCTAAAACCGGCTGGTGGTTTCCTGTCTCAGGGGCAGCTGAGAAGATGGCATCAACATGGCCTGTGAAATGCTTACAAAATAATTAAGTGCAACTGGCAAGGTTGCCTTTGTCTTTGGATTTCACACAGTTCAGTATAAAGAATTCTTGCATCTTCAAATATTGTATCATTTCTCTCCTGTCCTCCTTCATCTGTGAAACTTCTCTGGTAGTGCTATCATTGAGTGTGAGTGTAATGAGGTTTTTGTGCTTTGAAGGTATTAGTGTTTTCCTCTTAAAACTTGATAAAAGCCTCTGGCCGAGGTAAAAGTCTGGGTGGTTTTTATTAAGATAGAAAAAATATTTTTCTGAAGGACATTGGTTTGCTTGTGAAAGTACCTGACTGGTTCTAACCAATCTGGCAAAATAGAGTAAAAGAAATTATAATTTCGAAGTTGCCGTTGTAGGCCAAGCACTGAAATGGGGCCAGTCTGGATCATTCAGACTCACTTTTAAGACAATGGCATGCTTTTAAAAAGATTTAAAAACAAAACAAAAAAAAGCCATCCCTTCAAACTGGTTTTGTGCAGCTGACTTGTCTCCAATGTGAACGAAGTGCATGGAAGTAAATGCCATGACACTCACTGCTTGCAAGAAACACATATCTGGATATTCTTGTTGATGGATGGATTACTGAGTGTCATATTCCAAAATCTTTTTTTTAAAAGGCTATTCTGTTGCATTTGTGCAAGCAAAGAAAAAATATTCAAAAGGACAAAAAACCAAAAACTGTTAGGAACATGAAAGTCCTTTCTAAAGCCATTTCTCCCTGTCACTGGTATGAGAAGAATTTTCATTCTCTTTAAGGCTATTTAAAATATACTTTGGGGCTAAAGTAACAGAGAAGACAATCCAATGCATTCTGAGCCCTGAAACCACAATCGGTTACAGATCCTTGTTGCTACATCACATCCAGTGAGATAGCTTACTGGAAGAACTGGTCAAGAAAACCTCAATATTGATTAAAAAAAAAAAGTAAAAGAAATTAAAATATTCTTTTTCTCCTTCCTCTCATTCTTTTTTCAAAACGGAAGAAAAAGAAAAACACTGGTTTTTATTATTTAGTTAAATTAAATCCCTGGTTTTCAGTGATTTTGCTTTCTGTGAATTTTAATTCTTGTTTTTTACATGAGATGAAATACCAGGAAACTGGGCATGCAGTTAAAATTTTCATTAATTTTTTTTATTGTTTTTAATTTAGTATGAAAGATTATTCTCTCAGTTTCTGCTGCCCTCCTGTCTCTCTTTTCCATATTCATGCTCACTCCTGGCTGACTCTGAATGGCACTTAACTGTTTCACTCATTAGAGAGAGCAAGTGGTGGTTCTGTAACTTTGTTGATTTAAGGTGAGATCATGGTAGGGACAGCTCTGAATTCTGGAAGTGATACAAATTCTTGAAGATATTCTTTGCAAAGCAAGTAAGGAATGTGATAGCATCTCTTCTAATCAGGATGAATATCACTGCAGTCAGCAGTAGGTGTCACAAGCTGTATGGGTACATCAGGGATCTGACACAAGAACACTTGCATTCATAATGTTTCTGTCACTTACCCAATGCACAATTTCTGACTTATCTATTTTGGCTTGTTTTCCACATCAGGACAACTTGGCACAGGTGATAAACCTAAATTTCTTGTATTTGTCTGACAGACTACTTGAGGAGTTAACTATATGTATGGCACCGGTATTTGAGGTTGTTCCTGTTGGAAGACCAACACCACCGATTTGGTCAGTGCTAACATTTATCTCCATGTTGAAGGCATGATTTGTTTTCAAAACATTGAATAATGCTGAAATTAGGATCCTCTGTAATGATGGAATTACACCCCATAGTTTTAGAATAGATGTTGATACAGCATTGCAATCCACCTGTAGCATCTTTCCTATTACGCTGAGTGAATGGCAGTGGTATTAAGAAGGAAAACTTAAGCGGGTGTTATTGACCAGATGGATGCAGCTGTTCCGTTACACTCCCACCATTTTGCATTTGAGCTGTTTATTTTCACTCTCTGGCTGTCAGTCATCACATTAATTACCATTGGAAGGCTCTTTCCCGACTGCAGGATTTATAGTCATGGGTCCACCAGTCTGCAGGAGTGACTGTGCTGTTTAGTTCTGTCTTCTCTAGTGTTTCGCCTCTCCAGGTAGGGTTCTGCATCTTGGCATCACAGTTTACTCTACTTCCAAGAAGTGCCAGACAAAAGTGAGGCAGAAATTTGTCCCAATAGGATTAGAGGAAGCCTTGAGTGATTTGACCCAGTCAACAACTGTCAGGAAGCATTGCCGCTTGAGGAAAAGTAAATGCCTCATTATTGCTGCTAGACAGATGCACCTCCATAAAACACCTGGAAGTGGTCCACAGACCACAGACAGAACGTCACTGAGGTTGTTTTGTTGTTTTTTTTTTTTAATGGGGAGAGATAGCAGACCTTGTATTTTTAGACATAAATTGTTCATCAGCTGGGGTGAGGAAGTAATCTATTGCAGTTGAGTCTCATGCAGAAACCAAACATGTTGTAAGGTGATGTCCCTTTCATCAGACGTTGACCACGGTGGGGGGAAGGACATCAGACTGGGCCATCACTTTGAGGAGAGAGCTCGCAGGACATAGGTTACTTGTGGCAAGGCTGAAAGTGAATGAGGTAACCACAGAGTAAGCTGCTAATGATGTGGATTGTGGGAAGCACTACTGATAGGAAGCAGACAGTTGGATTGATTAGGACAGCCCCAGGGACTAGTTGTTTTTCTTTCACCATCCTGGGGTGAAGTTAAACCTGCTACTGGTAGTAATGAAGAATAGCTAATACAGATCAGACTCTGCCAAAGTAACAACAGTGGCATCAGGAGCAGAAAGTTTTGCAGATTTGTCTGTGTGTGCACTTGCTACTGGTGTTCCTGGTGGGTGGCTGAATCATCCTGATGGCATTCAACAGGAACCAGCTGCTGAGAATATTAAAATGCAAGCATTTATTCCTCTAGAGAGACAGTAGCATCTGCAAAGTTTTCCTGTCTTGATAGTACAGATAATCCCATGGAGTATTCTCTAGTAGTTTTTAACTCTCAATTCATTTATACATGTATTTTAAAGCTGTAAGTGCTTTATGTCTGCACAGAAAGGAGAGCCTAGTCTTACATCTGTGGCCTCAACTGTCCTAGGCAGGTAGTTTACAGCCCTGTGCTCAGGCTGAAGTACCTTACGTGGGCAAAAAGAAGCTGGGCTTTGCCTCCTTCTCCTCCTCCCACCTTTTCTCTTCACCCTCCTCTTGTCAGGAAGAACTGCCTTGGTGGCTGGTATTTCACAGAGAAGGAATCCTTGGCTATGATCCTGTAACTTCCGTATCAGGGTAAGCTCTGAAATTTATAGTAGCAACAATTGTAAGAAATGGTAAAAACTGTGAGAAAGCAATTAAATGGTCTGATAGAGTGGGGTGTTCGACACACCCATTATTGTTTGTATTTGTTGTTCCCAGAGAGGAACATGTCACTTCACAAGCCTGTAAGCAACACTCCCCAGCCCTAAACTGCTTAGGATCTAGGGGATACCTCTGGAAAGGAAACTGAGCCCTAGGAGCTTTGAGTAACCCATCAAAACCGGGGAGCACTTGACACTATCAGAACCTGGCTCTTAGTCTGACATGGTCCTACCAACAAAGGTCATAACCATAACAAGTGAAGGAAGAAAAAAAGGAGATAGTAGCAACAGTGGGGAAAAATATGGTAATTTCTTCTTTTAAGTCTTTGCTTAGCTCTGCATAGCTCTTCTGCTTTCCTTAGAATGTGTTCTCATGCAAATAGTGTGTGATTTCACGTACTAACAGTGTTTACAGGACTGGAAAGGCAGAGATTCTGCCCATGGCATATGATGTGAGTAAAGGTGCAGGATTGTTTGATGGAGAAAGAGAAACTGAGTTCTTTTGCAGTGTGGCTGCAATGTTGGCACAGAGGGAAGAAATGTAGGCAGCCAGAGCTGTGTAGCAAAAGAAAGGGTAAGGTTTATGATTTTATTTTAAAAGGAGCGTAACTTGGTGCACTCATCACAGGAGCATTTTATTGAGGTATTTTATCCATATCTAAATAGCCTTGTGTAAAATGTCTGCCTAATACCTCATGGCTGTGAATAGTTTGGCTGTGTTTTTCTAAGCCGGAATATTAGTACATGGTGTTAAAAGAACAAACTCGCCCAAGGCAGCAAACCTCCATTCCTGCTTCCACCTTTTGTCATTTCCAGTCATCCTCAGAGCCTGTCAGAGTGCATCAACAAGTCAGGGTTTTGACAGGAACTTATAGACACAAGAGGGACCACGAACACCACTCTACAAAGTTTATTGATACCCTCTCTCATGATGTGACAGGCCAAGGAAAGCTGTTGCAGGAGAGGTGACAGCAACGGCAGCACTTTATAGCCCTTCCTGATTTCAGCTTCTCCTTGGAAAGAGCTGTTGAAACCTCTTAGCGGTGTTAGACATATAGTTTAATCTCAGTAAGACATCACAGTGATGATGCATACATCAAAGACTCTGTTGTGTTTTCCTCTTTTTATGTGAGTTATGTTTGCTCATTTGTTTAAAAAAAAATAGCATAATGATTTCAATTTTAAGAGGCTTAAGCCCAAAGCTTTGGAAAGTCTTAACAAAGAATGATTTAATGAACTGGCTATTGTGTTTATTGTTGTGCTCAGCTACTTAAGTATGTCATAGGCTCTGCAATACAAACAATTAATGGTCAAGCTTCTGAGCTCAAGTGCTATGGTCTTCTGCCTTCAGAAAAAAAGTAGCAGCATTTGAGGTCTGTTCCCACTTAAGCAGTAGCGCAATAAAAATCCAGTGGATTTAGACTAAATGCCTTGGGGTTGGATTTGTTGTTTGTTTGTTGGTACAACACAATAAAGTAGAACTTAATCCTGAATAAGAGCAGCACTGGAAAATTTCAGGAACATACTGAATAATACTTAAACATTTTCATCCCAACATTTCCTCTAAGGACACATCTCTCTTTAAAAAGTCATAGGGAAGAAAAGACTCTTGAGTTTTGTCTTGATAATGCTGAGGGTATGAGTGAGCTTTGCACTGGGAAGATCATGCCCACCAAATTTAGGAATGATTGATCTGCATTGCATGCCCTGCTGTTACACTACAGGGCATCATATGGCTCTTAAAGCAGCTCAGCTGATAGTATGATGTTAGTACCCATCCTGAAAGCCACACAGGATGTATCTCAACAAATCTGGGGTCTTTGGTTCTCCAGTGAAATATAGGCTATGAATAATCTTTAAAAATGATAAAATCACTTTTTTTGCTGAAAATAATTTTGCTCTTCAGTTTTATAATTTCTGTCATGTCAGTTAACTACTGTTCCAAGTAAAGGCAGAGGAAGTATCACTTTAATGCTTCTGTATTTTGTCATGGGTATTTCACATCTTCTATTTTCTCTGCTTATCTGCACTTTGTATTTATCACTGCAAAATGATAATGAGAAGTTGGGGGTTAAAGAAAGTTTTGAATTTTTAGAGCTGTTTATTGTCCTCAAACAGCATGATCCTCTAGGGCAATACCCCCCCCCACCTAGTCTAAGCAGCCAGCAAAGAGGCATTTGGACACAAATTCAGCCACTAAGAATGAAGTCAAAGCTCAGAGCTATCATAAAAAATTCCATCCTAAGAAGAAAGGAAAGGCTGAGGCCGCCAGTGGAGCAACTGAGTATCTACAGAGCTATGACTTGGTTTTCCCTTTGCCATCCCATGGCTGAAATCAAACTATGTCTCTGAGTTATTTACCTCTCTGGCCACGGGAAAATGGCAAAACTGAAAATCCCATCAGTGCTGTCCGTGTAGCAAGAGCTGCCCCTTTTCATCTCTGAATAATGTCACATCTGAGTAGCAAACTACACTAACTCTGTAATAAATGTTATAACAATGGTTACTGCTGCATTATATTTTACCAGGAATGCTTTTCGTAGTAAATTTGGATCAGGCCCTCTACCATTCTCCAGCCCAGTCCCATCGATGAATACTTCCCCTGACAGCTGCCTGTTCAGTCAGCCCTGTACTGTAGTAAATAAATGTGCTATCAGCATAAGGTGTCCATACCAACTCCCCTCTTCATCTCCAGTCTATTTACATTCAGTGTAATTCTTTGACTCGAACCATCTCACTCACAATACTCCGTCCTTAGCCTTTTATTCTTCAGCTCTCACTCTGTGGGTGAAATTAATAAACAGCAGCTGCAACCCAGTGGCTGAAATAGTTGAGAGTTCATATTGCTTTAGAGACAGAATCTGTGAGGAGTTTTGCTCCAATCTTTTTTTTTTTTTCCTCTTGAAGATTTGGAAAGAGTGCCACACGTGTGCTCTGGCGTGCTAACTCTTCTTTGCAACCTGAAACAGTAGTCGTTCATACTGACATTTCTAAGAGAAAACATGAATTCAGCAAATATACCAGGGCCACCAAAGAAGGACTGCTGTAGCCCACAGACTTTCTTGCAGCCTGTTGACATTATCAGGATTTTCTTAAACTTCCTGTGTGATGTTACCTTTTCACAGGGAGATTTCCTCTGTTCTGAAACCTCTTAAGTTGCTCATTCAGGTGATACTCTCTCTAGCTGGGAAAGGGAAATGTAAACCCGTGGGGGACACTGTTGTATGAAAATGGGAAGCAGATGGCAGATGCATTCCCTGTGTGCGGATGCAGAGGCCCTTGAGTGTGTTAGGACATCCTCTGCTCTTTCAGGAGAGAGTGGCACAGTGATCTGGCACCTCCAGGCCACATTGAACCAATGCAATAACAAAACCAGTGAACTGTTAGTTTGCTGCTTTGGCCAGGAAGAGAGTGATAGTTTAAGCCCTGAGACAACTACTCACATAGCACGGGTTTAATACCATCTTTTCAAATAACATTAATAAGGTATCCTATGCTTCCACTGTATTTTCTGGGAGAAAAAGATAAAGATGGGGCTGGAAGAAGAGTACTGCTCTTTAGTTTATGGAGCTACATTTGTCTTTATGTCTTAGAAAAATAGAACATTTTCTTGCATTTTAAGAGGGGTGAAAAAGTTGTGAAGATAAACATTTTATACCCTTAAGATTGTATTTCAAAAGTGTCTTCTAAAATTGTGGGTAGTATGTTTAGAAATGTGGAATTTTGGAGCAAGTGAAATTTTATTCTAGGCCCATGGGGAGTTTTATTTCAAATCCATCTCTTTATCCAAAACCTGGTTGTGAGCAGGTATCTGAAATTTAGCATATCAGATTGTGAAAGTCTGGCAAGACTCTACATAAGGCGAATGGGGATGGCTACCAGACACAGTACTGTGTTCTTCATTAGACATTTTGGGGAAATCTGAGTGAGCCTTCCCCAAGGCTTAGCAGAGGGCTGAAGAATCCAGGAGACACAGAATAGTTTTTGGCTTCTTGAGGTCTGGGATGCTGAAATACAACACTGTGAAGAATGAAGTCAAAAAGAACATTTCTGCTCCCATAATTTCTCTGAAAAAGCCAGCTTTGTATGGTAGTTTCTCCATTAGCTTTCAGTTCTAGCTACAAGCTACAGGGATAGATATTCATTCAAAGATGATGAAGCCTTCATTATTTTTAGAAAGTTCATCACAGCACATTTACTTGTACACTGTAAAGTATTTTCACAATTTAAACCTAAGGAGTTGTCAAAATAAATGAACAAAGTATGTTCTGTGACACTTTATCCTTTATTTATTTATATTTTGTATTGTCTGTTCAACTGTTTGTTAATTTGAAAAATTCAGCTGTTTGTGATAGGTCAGCCTCCTTGCTGTTCCCTTGAATTAGCAAGATCATATTCTTTCCCTGACTAGATATGCTCCTAATAGCAAACGCATTAGCTGAGACAGTTGTGTTTGGGCTGGAAGAACCGTGGCTGCCTCAGATAATCCAAAGGATTATTCCATGACAGATTATCCTAAATGAAGGTTTTCCCAAACCGCCTGCTTTCTGAAAGGTCACATCACTTCTGTGCAACTCGGAGTCAAGCCACATTTCAGCTCTTGCAGGAGGAGGAATTCCAAAGGGAAGGGACGGAGGTGGCAGAACTGGGTGCCATGTGGTAGGCATGTCAGCGGAGGGAACGGCATGCCACACACCTGCTTGGGGCTCTGCCGTGCCACAAGTTAACATTTTGATGAGCAATTTCCATTCTGTTGTTTTCTCTCAACACATGGGGTTCAAAAAACAGTTAAAAGAAAACTGTACCCATTTGCTCATCTCAGAAGCCTGTGATTTCAGAAGAGTCTGCCAGATTAATTTTCACATATAGAGTATTTCAGAGTTGAAACGCACAGAGGAGTGCAGTTTAACTTTTGAAATTGTAGTGTGATGGCCAAAGAAAAATAGGTATGCCTTGCTCAAACTTCATGGAATGACACTGACTGATGGCTTATAATTGTCAAAAAAAAAAAACCTTTTGCTGTAATCACAACCTTCAGAGATTTCTCAAGTTTATGTAATAATCATGAATACTAACCTCTCCGGGAAGGGGTTTTTCAGTGGCTATATAAAAAAAATTAATGACACGCAACAGTTATTTTGCTGGCTGCACATTTGTGAAGAACCTACTTTCTGTAATAACTGTACTTGAACTAGTTTTCCTTTAAACCTGCACTTGGATGATAGAATAAAATCTATTGATCTGCTACGTTAAAACATTTCATTTTTGTCTTAACGTATCTCCATGAAACCCTGTTGGGTGGGGGCAGACAGAAGGGCGGGGGGGAAATGTCTGTGGAATCCCATTGGCATTGCTGCAGAAAGGATGCAAGTCTCACAGAGCACTCTTACCCAAACTATGTATTTTAGTCAGAAATTGGCTAGTCCTTTGCTAATTTACCCTGAGCAGTAGCTGTCGTGCAGTTGAGGAAAGAATTAGACATGTATTGCCTGGTTAAACCTCTAATCTGATATTCATATAGCCAATTTGGTTGTAAATTTTGGCTACTGAAAATTTTCTGGCTTGCGTAGGCCTGTATCTGTGTAATTGGAAGACAGAAGAGATTCTCTCACTTTAATCTGACGCTTATCTCCATCCTCCTTAAGGCAGGAGAAGAGCCAAGGGATTTAGCATCTTCCTTGTTTTCTTGCAACCTACTGAGATTAACTATGGTTAGAAGCTCTTCTTGATGCATTTTGTAGCAGGATGTCCATGCTGCTGGATACCTTTTGTTGCTGAAGTCTGAAGCATTAAATTATTCAATAACCCCTTGTTGTCTTCCAGGAGAGTATCAGCTTGTAAAAAGTGACATGATCAACACGAAAGTCATCCTCTGACATGCCCTTGTACCCACAGATCATGTTCATGCACTCACTAGTACAGCAGTTTTACAAGTTTCTCAGTAACCTTTTACAGAGTTAATTTCACTGGTCCCTTTCAAGGAGTCCTCTTGATTATATACCAGTAAAAAGAGATGGTATTTGAGAATGGTTGATATGCTCACAATTTTTGTAAGCAGAGACCTTGACGAGTTCCTCCACAGTCAGTCTCCTTGGGCTAAAATTTCAACCTATTACATGGGGATTTAGCCACTCATTTCCCATAAACATCAGTGGGAGTCATGTGGCTAAATCCCTGTGCAACACATTGAAAAAGTATTCCCTTATGTTTAAGCTCATTTTGATGCAGATGCTTTCTTCTGCAGGAAACAAGCAAAACATAGAAGCCATTTATTTCTTTCATTTGTCTGCCCCAGATCTCCAAACTCCCAAATTATCTTCTCTTCTGACTAGGTACCGCAATATCCTATAGGATTCGCTGAATCTGTGTGAGACACCAAGTTAGAGGCCAAGCTTCAAGACATTAGGACAATAGATGCTAACTGGTATTTATTACCTACTCATGTGTGAGGAAAATTGGACAGATGACAGGCTGTCCCTTCACCCATGAGAATGAGATTTTTCATTTCTCTCAGTTCTCCATCACCTGCTGTATAACATATTAAAGAAGGGCCCACATGCTGTTTTTAACTAGTGGTCTTTGAGGATGAGTTGCAGTGTAGGATCGTTGCTTGGCTCTTGGTTGATGTGTGCTTTGTGATACTCTCCCACAAGGTTAAGGGATCTGCTATGAACACGATATGGAGACTCTACTGACTTCCTTAGTCAGGAAGAGGGTCTTTTAGACTAATTATTGGAGGGAGGGGAAATGAAAGGCTATCAGGATGTAGGCACAAATGTGAATATAGTATTTCAAAATCACTGGGCATGATTTTCAGTAATGGCATATGTGTGTTAAGATGCAATTTTGTGCCTGGAAAGAATTGTGTTCATTATAAATGGCAGGTGCTTTTAAAGCATTTAAATATTGCATTTTCTATTTCCACCTGCGCACCAGGTAACTGGGTATTAATATGCTACTAGTTGAGCCCATGATTCATTGCAGGTGCAGTGCTTGGGAAATCAAGGATTGCATTGAGGTCCTGATGAAAATCATGCCCTCAGGCACATCTGAGCTCCATTTTGATCAACAAGCCAAAAATAAGACTTTTATTTCAATTACAGTTCGTCTGATTTTGAACTTAATGATGCAACTTGAAGTCTATTGGCTTAGCTCCTGAGACCCAGGAAGGAGGATGTCTGGGACCTTGCCTATTCAGTGGAATAGAGGTTCCCATTAAATTCACTCTGATCTCATTACATGTCTTTTATTTGGTCAGAAGCTCTATTTTTGCTCTTCCTGGCCTTATTGAATCTGTTGTTGATTCATTGTGCAGACTTGGTATTAATGAAAAAGACTGCCTCACTCAGGTCTCTCTGGAGGGTGAGATTTTCCATAGCCCTGTGTCTGTAGCACGCGTTGGAAGCACAGACTCTGATGGGTTGCCTTGTGAAACTGGATTCGAGCAGAGCTTTATTAATAGGCTGATGAGATGTATCAGCCTGGCGAGGCTGCCTGCCTCCATAATGAGCGAGGGCTGTATTTTACTTCACTTAACGAAGAGAAAAATCCTCAGCAATGCCTTTTCTGTACCCCTGCTATCCCGGCTCCACATTCCACTTTCAAAGACCTCTTTAAAGGTCTGTATTATTCCAGCTGCCTTTAGGTGTCACTCGAAGCTTTGGGTTCCTCCTGTTCATCCATCCCTTTGTGTGCTGAGCCCGGCCCTACCATTCAGCTGCCCCAGCAGCTTGGGAGCCCCCTGGTCACCCCCCACTGACTGCTTCCCTCGCTTTGTGGTTGTATTGCTTGTACACACGAGTTGCACAACATTAGGTTGAATGAAAATGAAAGTAATTCATTTTGGTAGCTTTTCTCATTTCCAGCAAAGCTGGATGTCAGAGGCTGCACCTGCATTATTGAATTGGAAGCTCTGCCACAGGAGAGGATGGTTGTCCTACAATATGTTGTGGGCTGAAGACTTGCATTTTTAGCTTGCATAAGAGTGAAAGGGCTGACTTCTGTCTTGCTTTTGTCAGCCATTGTCAAGGTGTCCTAGCTCCTTTTGCTACTAAATTTCAGGAACTGTTAATCTGGTCTTTTCTGTTTCAAGACGTATCTGAACATTTTTGAGTGGGCCAAATACTTTCTTGGCCCTCTGACGAAGCTTAGGTCGCTCATATGGTAAATCATTAATTTGGAGACTATATTCCGCCTTTACTGGGAGTTAAGAGTGGTGTTCTAATAGCTTCCTTCCATCTGGAACAGTCATAAACCAGATGGATAAGGGATTGGCACCACTTATTTTGAGTCTTTACCCAATTCACCCTGTGTAAAGGGACCTTGCAATATTTCCCAGACAATTGTTGCATGTATCCAGAATCACAAGTGAAAAATATCAGGACTGGATGTGTGGGCTGCCTCTTGAGGAAAGGTTTGAAGGGGTGAGCAGTAAAAATTATACCTTTCTTTGGCAATGTTATATTGGAGTTCATGATTAGGAACCATATGTAAGATTTTTTTGTATCGAAGTATTATTTTAAAAGGTAGTCATCTAGTTTGAATTCCTAAGTTTATAGCACCTTGGGTTAAGCCACTTCAATGCAGAATTTGTGTCTGATACAGAATGAGAAGAAATAGGTTTTCAAGGATGTTGTGTATAAAGATGCTGGCATCTTTTCTCACCGGATTCATTGTCTTCATCCATGTTTTCATGAAAATGAATTCATCACACTGCATTTCAGTACATTCCTTTGATATGATTTAGTAAAAATGAGAATATTGCCAGAAACTAGAAGTTGCACCTGTATTTATTTATTTATTTTGTTAAATTAGAAATATTATTGTTTTCATTAGTGAATGGCTGGAAGGAAGAAGTCAAGCGGTTGTGCAAATAGCATTTATTATGGAGAGTGTTTTCATTTATAATATGCCTATAAAGAACTGCTCTTTGGCCCAGGCCATACTGCAATGTTTAAGAATTGCTTCATGAACGCTTCTGATGTTGCTGAATACCAGAACAGATTCATAATGGTAGCCTATTTTATTTTGTCTTAAAAGAAAGAAAGCAAGAAAAGAAAGATAATTCAAGGAAGACCATAAAATTCAAGTGACAAAATTGAAAGGTTCACAAAGACTTCTTACGCATACCAGAGACATGGTATTGCAAAGTGCAGGAAGGAAAGCAGGAAGGTGAGTGTGCCTAAATGGGCAAAAGTGGAAGAGGTTGTTCAAGTCAGAAATGCACTTTTCACTAAGCACAAGTCCAGGACAAGCAGATCCATAAGAAAGATTTATAAATCTCAGGGAAAAGATACAGAGAAAAGGGTGCAACAGCGGTTGAAAAAGCAAAGAGCAAACCCATAGAAAGAAAAGGTTCTGTACTTTAACTTGAGTTTGAGGGGGAATAGATGGGGACATTATCAAAGAAAAGAAGAAGGATATAAGGATAGGAATACTGAGACATTGTAAAGAATTTCTTTCCGTTTGTCATCATTGTTTATATTGAAGACCTTTACAATTTTCAGCCAATTAAGATCCTTTGTAGACACCTTCCACAGAGGGTGTAGTGGCATATTGTCTAGGATCGCGTTGCGTATGAATCCTAGAGCATGCAGGGAACTGGGATGGGTGGTGGTGGTGCTCCTAACAAAAAAAAATCCAAGCAAACAAACCAAATAACACAATCTGTTCTGCAAGTTAGCTGGAGAAACAAGGAGATTCAAAAAATGCTCAATTACTTTGAAAGAGCAAGTAGTTGTCTTATGAATTAATTTGGCAAACCTCGTTTTGGTAGTTTATAAATTGTTTACCATTATAGTTAAAACCATAAACAATTTCTTGTAGGCTGGTTAGTCTTTAGTGACTCTTTCCACTTGGCTGGAAGAATCTGTCCATGCCTGAGTGCCTCAATGCCTCATGCCTCCTGTGCTGAACAGCCCATCTCTCTGGTCCCAGGTGTCATCTCTGCGGATGGGCACCTTTTGAAGCAGTAAATGCCAGGAGGTTTTGTCACTTCCCGCTACCAGCTCGGTGCTGGTCTGTGAAGCAGTAATTGGCAGCCAATATTGTGTATGGCATCCAGGATCCATTTCCCAGGATATCCATGAGGATAGAAGAGATGGGGCAAATGTTATCACTACAGAAGTTAAAAATTCATTCCAGTCTGTCTTTGTGGTTTTACGATAAGGAGTGTATTAGAAGAGCCAGTTCCTTTTAGCAGTTTCTCCCTGAAATGTGCTGGAATGAGAAGTGTTCAGATGAAATCCTTTGTGCTAGCACCTCTCTCTCTCTCTTCATCTTCTGCCATTCCCAAATTGCAAATTTGTCTCAAGAAAGATGCTAAATTGAGGTATTGGGTCAAGGTGTCTCTTAGAGTAACTCATTACAAAACACTTAAATACAGCTGTGCCTCTTGTTATAAAATCAAATTAAACTGAACTATAAAAAAAATTATAGGAGAACAAAAGCACCAAAGTAATAAGCAGAAACATATTGGCATTCAACATTAGTTCACCTGACCCTCATAATATGGAAATACCCAAATTAATCAGTTATTTGAAAACTGAAGACAAGAGCACAACCTGTTAACAGCAGTAGTCCAGTTTCCCTACTGCCATGTTTGTAGCACCTCTACAAACCAGGGAATAAAATTTAGACTTGCACCTAGGTTTTGCTGCTAACTCCTTAAATTTGTGCTGGATCAATGCCAAAAACTCTGCTCAAACATGGGACCAGCAGGAAATTAAAAGCTTTTCTCTCTTAAAATGTCAGAGATATAGAAGTTGCACATCCAGTACTGTGGTTCTCAACTTCCTGAAGGCACATAGGCTGTTTTTCATTATTTGTTCCAATCAATATCAAACTTACAGTAGCTTGGTGACAGTCTTGCCTTTTGCCATTTTGTTTCAATTTATCTCCAAGTCATCTCTTGCTAGAGACTAGAAAAATTGTTAACAAAAGGCAGGTTTCACTGATGTCAGTGAGAGTACCAAAATAAGAAAGTCTTGTGAGGATTAGGCTCTCAGTGTTCATACCAGCTGCAAATAGGTTGGGATCCCATTCAAATGTCAGATGGTGGTGGCAGCCAGTGCTGCTTGATTTTGAAACCTGACATCTTCTACCCTGCCTGTGTTAGAGGCAATTCTGTGGCCCCACAGCAAAGCTTTCAGGGCTAGTGTCTTGTTCCAGCACCAGTTCCAGATGATGATCCACAAAAAAAAGGCAGTTCTCTCTGTCTTCAGCGCAAAGGAACAGCACAGAAACACAGTCTTGCAGAATGACGTCTTTAGTTAAGAGAAACAAAAGGCTGAGCTGGGAAGGTCATTGTTTTGTCTTTTCTTGCTTATGCTTGCCTGATTTCTACCTTTAGAATTAATATAAAACATACCTCCTTTGCTTGTCTGTTTTCTATGGCTATTTGTATTATTTGTAAAGAATTGTTAATGCTTTACAAAATGTTTTCATAGCTCACCATGATGATCAGTATGCTGGAAATAGAGATCTTAAAATATGGATTACTGATGTGATCATTTGCCCCAGCTTCAGCCATTCTAGATAATCTCTAATACAACAGGCATTAAAAAATACAGCATGTGATAACAGGAGCTGCTTATTTGCTCCCTAGCAGAGCTATGAAGAACTCTGTGTTTTCACTTTGCAAACCTTGGCAAAGATTTAATACTGTATATGCCAATTTTTTTAAAATGATGGAATTTTGCTTTCATGCCCAGGATTAAAACTGCCTAAGGTATCAACCAATAGAAAACTTGACAGTGGGGGGAATACCCCAAGAGCCTTGTATGCTATTTTTTGATAGACTTTAGATGTTAGCAGATATTTAGACATTAGCAGATATTACTACAGCAGGACAAAGAGTTTTCTGGACTTTTTGCTCTGAGAACTACAAAAATAAGCATCTGACATTAAATAGAAAAATGAAAATACCTTCCCAAACTGTATCCTGGTTTGACAAATCTCAACTGAAAGTAAATGAGATAGCTCAGATGCCAATACCCTGACAAAAATGGAGGAGAAGTGTTAGAATGAAAAAATGTATAATCTAGGTTAGTAATTGCTCTTTCTGTTTTTAAAAAATTGAAAAGACAAGTTAGTAAACCCTGGATCGTTCAACTGCTGGCTGGCTTAATAGATCGACACTGAAGTTTTCCAAATTTCTCTCAATTTTACAAAACCCCAGTTCATTGCTGCGACCTGGAGTGAAGCTGTTTACAGCTCTGTGCTAAGTAGAAAGTTCAAATCAATTCTTGTCCATTAGAGTTAGGTATAACTGATGAAATATCCCCAGAGGAGCATTGTAAATGTATCGAGATGTCCTCCCCCATTACAGAAATGGGGAGGCATGGTGAATTACTTACCTTCTCTCTTACACTTAATGTCTCTGAAATGCTGCCAGGCAGAAAAGGCTTATCTTGTCTCACTGGGTTTAAGAGAGGTCTATGCTGTAGTCTGGGATACAGGGGAGGAAAAAAAGGTAGTAGTACCGAGGGCAGACCCGCATTAGGCTTTATTCCCAGACAGGACCNAAAAAAAAAAAAAAGTGAGAAAAGCTACTCAATAACCAACAGTGGATTCAAAATACATGCAGGAAATATCTGATCCAAAAATCAGTACTAGAGAGTTTTTAATAATGTAACTGAAATTTTTGTGCAGTGAGCTATATAATAAATTCACTCATTAAAATATACACTGAAATAGCATTGGGGCAGAACATACAAACAACAGAAACCAAGAAATCACTGCTTAAGGATGTCTCCAAATGCCAAAGCACAGTGAGCATGGTATTGAAAGTAGCTAGCATTCACACTTTCTCTCCATCAGGAAAAGAGCCTTTGGCCTACTTTTGACTTGCTATGAATTTGGCTCTAGGATTGTACTTGAAGTTGTAAAGAAATATGGGAAGTCTAGATTCTTGCATCAGGAGGCCTTTTGTATAAGGCCTTTGCTAGGGGTGTAATGAAGTTTGTGGCTGCCAGACACACTTTACGTTTTATAACACCTGACTGAGATGTTCCCAGTTTGCTCTTGCTGCTGACATACACGATTGCTCAGTTATGGGGTCAGAGTGATCTCAGCTGCATGTGACAGTCTGCCACCAAGCACAAGACGGCAGAGCAGAGTGGAACACAACGTAGTGAGACTTCTTGAAGACTGAATGGCAGAGAAGAGAGAAAAGGAGACACAGGACTAGGAAGAGCCATGTTCCAAACTGGTCTGTGAAAGTGAATCTTGATGTAGACAAAGAGTTCGGGTTTGTGAAACACTCAGTAAATATCCAGTGCCCTCAGAGCATTCAGAAGGAAATCAGAAATACACAATGCGATAGGAAGTGTGCATCCCCCGTTAACAGCCCCAGAAAATGTTGCCATAACAGACTACAGTCTATGCTGCCGACAGAGAAACTAGACTTGCTTTGCATGGTGCATGAAATTTTAAGCAACTCAGTGAAGCAAAGGGAAAAGATAGGGTCAGAAGTTTAAAAATCCTGTGTGTGGTTTTTCTGGTTCTTGGGACTTCTAACACAGCAGCTTCTACTGATCTCAGTGGCAACAAGTGGATGCAGAAGGAAAAGCAAAGGTGGAACAGGAATAATGGAATTGACTGGGAGGAAAAAAAGAAGGATTCAAAGCAAAATATTTGTTAAGTAAAAGCACAGGACAAAATCTAATGAGATATGGAAGAGCTTCAAGGACCAATTTAATTATGTGGGAGGGCAGGAGGAAAAGGGTCTTCGGGATCTTAAATTACAAAGTAGACAGTGAAACTATTCCAACAGTTAAATCACTGGCTTGGAATTGTAAAGTCCGATTTTCAGATTTTTGCTTATTACTTTCTTCTGTGACCCTGGCAAGTAACATCATCTCCAAGCCTTAACTTCTAGCCTGGAAGTTAGGAATGTCTGCACTTCAGTAACCTACAAGGACTTTATGAGACGAAATATTTTGAGGGTCACATGATGAGATGATGCTTTAGCTGTATGGTTTGCGTAAGTATGTAAAGAAGAAAGAAATATTGGGAATGCACATCATGAGTGAGACCTAACCTGAGAGCAGTGGAATGTAGATTTGGTTGTACAAAGTGCTCTTCCATCGTAAAAGAATAATGATAAGGTTGTATGGTGGTGGCCAGCTTTCCTCCCAATCTCAGACATAGTTTTCAAAGGATTTGACTCATATCAGAATGCATTAAACACGCAACTGAGTGTTGGAATCTAATGGATATTGAGGCACAAGCAAAATTCTAGTGATGTCTGTAGTATATGATCTCAGCACTGCTTGTAATCAGAAGGTATCATTGTTGACAGGTTAGACTTTACATTTTTTATATTTCTCCCTAATTTTCCTTCCAAGCCATGGTGTCTAAGAAAGCCTCTGCTGAGAATGCCCGTCAATGCGTTAGTGGCACAAGGAAATAGTCTGATCACTCTACGTGACTATAAAGAAACAGGTTTCATTTATGATGGATGTAGTGGTGTTCCTTCCCCCCAGCAGAAACCCTCCTGACTCCTCTGTCCAAAGCACCAGAGCCAGCTGCCTCTGCCCACCCCTCCCATACACAGTCTGGGTAGTGTTTTCCCCACTAGCTGCTCATTTTCATCCTGCTAAGGTCTTTGGGGGAAAACAGCTCTTTGAAATGCTCAGGGAGCATAGCACAAGTGGGCCCAAAGGCTGCTTCTTACAAGGCCAAGGAATAATCATTTAAACTCCCTGCACTCCAAGATGTATTTCCCTGCTGACACTACTGTCACATACTGCTGTAGACATCTTTTCTCTGGGAAGAGAGAGCTGTATATTGCTTTCAACCAATCTCCACTTCTCTCCTACTCCTTCTGGATGGAGAAGGCTCAAAGACGTGAAGTGGGATTGCCAGAAAACAACAAAATGCAGCCACAGGTAAGACTGAGTGATTAGTAGGAAGGCTTCTGTTCTCACTGCTGTGATGTAGCTAGAGAATGTTTGACATCTGGCATAACATGTTTAAATTTTGGGAAATTTTCCTGGAAAATAAGGTCTCTGATCAGTTAGTAATGTAAGTCTTCCCATATTAGTGTCAGAAAGCCTTAATCCCACCCTATTTCACTCTCTAACTTGTGACATGCAATTCTTTGTGAAGTAAAACCATTTGCAAAAATATTAAGAGTTCCTTATTTGACCTATTTATATTTTGAGTCTTTAATCTTAGGCCTGGCAAAACACCACAAAATGGCATCTGTGCATACTTGTCCAGATTGTATTTTATTCTGCCATATTTCTCTTCTAATGAACATTTTCAAAATGTTCAGGTGAAGATTTTTGTGGTTATGAGTACTTATGCATCATTTGGAATCTGTCCTCCTGCTTGAAAAGTTTGTCATTCAGTTGAAAACAGGAAGCATATGACTTAGATGACCAGACTCATGGTATAAATAACAAATGGTAAAAAAAGAATCCTTCATATACTGCCAAAGGGATATATACCATCTATCCAGACTGCTCAGCTCATGCAACTGAACAAAAACATCACTTGAAAAATTAAGACTTGTACCAAAAATAAAAACGGGGTAAATTTTTCCATTCTGTATCAGTTGTACAGTCAACTCTGCTTATCCTTCCTGACCAGCCTTGGAGATAGGGAACAGCTGTAACATATGTCAGAATAATTGAATAATTGCATATATGGCTTTTCTGTACGTAGTGTTTCTATAAATAGCATTGCTGATCTCTCAAGACCTTACAAGCCACCTTTAACCCCGTTCTGCATATCCTCATTGAAAATCAAAGGAATTGTATTGCTCCAATACAGAATTCTTTTATTTCTTTTCATCATGAATTGCAAAATTCACACCTTGTATTTGTCATTGCTCCAGGATTCAAAATTGCCATTAAGGAACTCTGGACCATTTTAGTTTATGGCCTGTGCAATTGGTAAGATATAAATAAAGAAAGAAAGAAGAAAAATTAATTAGGGAGCAGGAGAAGAGGTTGTTTTCTCAGTAAGCATTAAAAAACTTGAGATATTAGAAATTGTGCTGTGGAGGAGAAGCTTGTGAGCAAAGGCAGAAGAATCACTATGTGATATAGCTCTGCTTGGGGAGAGTGCTGGGGTAGGAATGGCAGACATACTCAAGATACAGATAGTTTTGGTCTCCGTTTCCAAGTGGTGCTGCTCAGCCCAAATAAAAGAGGATGCAGAGAAAAGTTTTGGAGTCCTTTAATGGAGTATACATACATATATATGTAACAGAAAAGTGCTTTGGGTAAGCCTTGGGCATAGTGGGTCTCTTTTCTGTAAGGACAGGAGTGATTGACCTTATCCCTTCATCTTCAACCAAATACTTCAGATATCACAAACGAGACATCACAAAGCTCAGATAGTGCTCAATGACTGTCAAATGCTTACAAATTACATATGTGAGTGTATGTATAAGTACATATACAAACATGCCTGTAAATATATATATGTAAAAATTAAATAGTTGCTTGCACATATGCATGCATGAATACGTATAACTGTTGAAGTTTGGTGGGTGTGTGTGCAGATATATATACTTATATTTGTATGTTAAGTATGTGAGATATATTCATATAGTCACTAATTTCAGTCTAGTAACAGGGTCAAAAATAAGCATGGCATGTCTGATTAGGAAACGTGCTCTCTTTTCCAAATCACTGACATTGACCTTCTTCTAATGCAAAATAGAAATTGCACATGAGACAGAATTTTGGATGAAGACTGGACCTTAGGTTTCTGCGGTTCTAATGAAGAATATTATATCTGTAACAGAGAGGAAAAACCTTTTTCCTTGTCTGGGAAGAAGCAGTTGTTTGAAGGTGCATGGATTGGAGAACTGTTTACCTAATTCTTAGGGGGAAATCTTAGCCAGCAGGAGATGCTAATGTAGGACATTAAAATTACTCCTGTGAAAAATTAATTTAGAATACATGTATATGATTCATTACAGGTCTATCACTTTTACATACATGACATATGGTGCTTTCTGAAACTTGGTCTTGTTAGAGCTGAAATTATCTGACTGAGAAAGGTTGTGGCTTTATAGATTTCGTTCTAGGAGTTTTGAGCATTGGAAGCCATTGAACAAAGATCCTGAAAGCCACAGATCACCTTGGAGTGGCTGCAAAAACTTATTTCTGAGGAAAATAGTAATAGTGAATACCACAGTCCACAGGTATTCAAGGACACTTGTCCTCAATCCTTTGGGCCTTGTATCATCTTGAAGCAGGTGGATTCTTACTGTGACCATGATGCAACAAAGGTTCTTGCTGATGTGTTTCATCAAAACCTGCTCTAATCCACTCTGCTGCCTGTAGCCCTTGGAGATCATCTTCACTGGAAGGAGGAGTTGAGGGAGCTATAGTATTTGGGGCTTTGTGATGAGTGTGAAAAGCCCCTTTCTGGGTGTTTGGAGGGCAGACCTGGTGTATCCATGGGTCATCTCCATGCTGTTATAAATAGGCTGCTGTAAACAAGAGAACAAATTACTCTGACTTGTTCCAGACAGGCATCCAGTACGTGCAGCTCAGCAGGCAGCTTTCTGAGTCACTGTATGCAAATGAGGCCTCCCGTGAGACTTTGCGATAAAACAGAAGAAAGCTTCTTGTTATTTCAGTAATCATGAGCCACTGAGACAAATAAACTAAGGCTGCCCATAGAGCCACCCTTAACCTGGGGGAAGGACTGTCTGTGGCTCCTGCTTTCTCTTCCATCACTCAAGGCACTTGAATTCCCAAGAGTCACTGGGCCATCTTGGTTTAGTCAATTTTTGTGTTTGGTTTGACTAGAAAATGACCTCTTAAAAATGAGCCTATCCTGGGCAGTCAGAGGAAAACTTGACCACTTTTGAGTCAGAGTCACAGTCCAGACTGGCTGCTGCTGTGCTTTTCTCTCCGGATTACCTACTTTCCAGAGCCTACTCAACACTTAAATAGCCATTGAAAACAGTGCATGATGTCTTGCCTCTGAGCAAGGAACAGTCAGAAGAGTCTGAATAGACTGATCAGCACCAATAAAGAGCTCCAATCTGACTGAGTAGATACAGGAACAAGCTTTTTCTATAAATCCAAGATACAGCCATCCAGGATAGATGTGCTCATGGAGGGGGCTCGATATGTGAAATTGCAGGAATCATTTGAGAAAATGTTTGCACAGATAAATGTAATGAATTTCCTTTTCTCTCCTTTTGCTTTGTCATATTCCCCATCCATACAAAGCCACAGTTTATCTTTCTGTTCTCAGGAACAAGGAAGCTGCCAGGCACAAATTGAAGAGCCCACACTAGCGCAGAATGGAGCGAAACATTCTCCATCATCTGTACAGATCTGACCAGCCTGTATTTAAGTTTTCTCTCTGTGCAGGCACAAATGCAATTAGGAAACCTGTGATTTCTCCTGAGCCCTTCCAGTCTGACAGCTTGGGAGAGGGAAGTGAGGAGATTGCAGGGAGTCACTGGGCTAACAGTGATCAGCAGCCACACTGAAAATGTCTTTTCAATCAAGGAGGGTGTACCGGGCACCGAGGTCTCACTTCACTCCACACACTCGGCATCTCAGCACTTGGAGGCACCGTGCTCATTGTCAATCAGTCTGTGACAGCCAGCACTGCCTCCACAAGCACTTCATTCCCCCTCCCGCCTTCTCTGGGGTGGTAGGAGCTGAAGATGATAGGAAACCAGAGTTATTGTAAGGTGAGGGTGTCAGACAAGAGAGTTATCCTACTAAATGCAAGACAAAGGTAAACACACAAACTAAAGCCGAGGTACTGTGGTGGCATGGAACATTGATAGTGCCAGGAGAGGTAAGTAGGAGAAACAGAAAAAAGGTGTATACTACAGAGTATTACAAACAATATATGTGAAAGTGGAGAACAAGTGGCAGGCTAAGGGACTGACTAGAAATGAATAAAGAGAGACCCAAAAAGGCAGATAAAGGGCCAGGCAGAAGGGAAGGTGTGGAAAAGGAAGAAACACAATGGAATGGATGGGTATCATTTATACTGCATCCTCTCATGAGATTCTGTGCCCAAAAAAATAGAGGTGATAGGATCTTTGAAACCTTCAGAAGAGACTAAACACACAATTTACATTAAAATAAAATGAGGGTTGTGAGTGTAATGCAACACTCACAAACTGGTCTTAACAATTCTTCTCTGTATTCATAGCAGCATACAGTAACATCAGCATGAACTGCATGACTTAGAGCCCTACAAATCGAAGTTAACATGAGCCCCAAACACTTCATTAAACTCTTCCGCATATACTATGCAATGTCAGTGTGTAGCAAGAGGTTGGGTATTTTTCATCAAAAGCATGTATGTGTTTGTTCCCTACATGCTATAGATAATTTTACGTAGATGAAATTGCCACAGATTACTCATTCTCAGATTTTGAGTGAGTTGCCAATTACTTTACAGTCTTCATACCATGGAAGCACTGTTCTGAACACATACACGCTACATTCCTGTCCTGAATTTCACCACAGATTTGCTTTCAAAGTTGCATCTGTGCCATTCCTTGAGACTTAATCCAGAAAGATGTTCTGGTGCATTTCTTGAAGAAATCGTGATGTAAGTCTTTTTTGTAGGAAGAGAAGGGCTGCATGTAAGAAAACAGGCCCATAACTTCCACAAGTGAAATTTTTACAAGAGAAGTGGCAAATGGAGTCAGCTCAGCTCCCACTTAGCAGAAAGTTTCATTACAGCTGAAAAGTAGCATCTGATAAGACACTTCTCTAGAGCCTCCTAACCTGTTAACAGGAATAGGAAAACCTTTAAAGCGACATTAAAGAGTTTTACTCGGTATATTGCTCATAGCAAGTACCACAGCCATGTAATAATCCTGAACTTGTATGGCTTTGCCTCTTGTAGATGAATCCCAAGCCAAGTGATCATTTGAGGCTTCACATACTATGATATTTTCCTTTCATTTTACACAGGTATCTATAACTGCATATTATAGTAAGTGGTGAAGGATGTGGGGGTTTTAATGTCCTAAAGACTGCAGTGGCCCCTCAGGCTGAAGCCTCCTGCTCTAAGTTTCAAAGGACAAGGGAATGGAATGACAATTATACTCCTCTGAAATAGAAGGTTTATTGTGTACAGCCAGGGCAGATGCTCACTTAGCTGTAACTGAGCTGCTAAAACAAAAGCTGTGTTTACCTGCTGCTGCTCAGTAGATTTGAAGTCTGACAGATCTGTTTGCTGCAATGCGAGAGGAGCCATGAGCATGCTCTAGGTTTAATGGCACACCTCTTGATGAGCCCTGAAATACTGCTCTGGGAGGTGAAGAGGTGGTGAAAATACTCTTCCCTCAATCAGAAACCATCCCTGGACCATGAAATACACTTTGGTTGGGAAAAGGTGCATCACAAGGGTGTCAAAAAAACCGCAAGGGTCAATAAAGAACCATGGGCAAAATCTGTCAGATTTAACAGAACATTAATTCAAGCTGCTAGGCTTTAAAACCAAGCTTTTCTTTAATCGCTTTTGTGGGAATGTTGGCGGAGAATGTAAATTGAAGCCCAGCTGATGAATCTGGGCAACTGTCATGTGATTAGTTTTTGTAAATGTAAATAATAAAGGATGTTCAGTAAAAGATAACCTGTTACATTCTGCTTTAAAATAGCCCTATTTAGAACCAGTTGCTTTTCTAATATATAGCACATGGATTTCCCTTAGAATCGTTTAGATGACTTCGTGCATACACTGGGCATGAGTTTTGGCCCCAAATGTTCTATAATTAAGTGCTAGTGGCTCACATGGTAAGCTCGAGATTTGGATAACTAACTTAAAGCTGTTAGCATTTAAATGGCCACGACTGGGGCCTTGAAGTTAATGCTGCATTAATCCTTCTACTCTGGGAGTCAGGTTTTCCTGCTTTAACATCTGTTGCACCAGCAGTAGGTGCACCTACACTGACAGTATGCAGACAGTCAGGTACACAGGGGAGGGTCTGCAGATCTCTACTAAAGGGACTGTTCTAGCAGAACCACAGTTTGTATTGGGTGGAGCCATACTCATTGCTTCTGCCTGAAAAATCATCTTTATATATCATATCCAGCTAAGCCCAGTAATGGCTGACATTTTTTAAAAATGTCCTAGACTCTCATTTGGGTCCACCAGCATCTCTTATTTTAGCAGGAGCTGAGTCAGACATAAAATAGAGGTTTGGTTTCTAATACCTAATACATTATGAGCCAGAAAAAAAAAAATCTTTGCACACTTCAGATGTCAAGATACCTGTATTTTGAAATTAAGATCTACTTGCCTTTGACTGTCTTTTATTGCTCTGGTCTCAGAAATCTTAGACTTGTCAGAGATGTAGATGCTTTCTGAATATAGAAGCATGGTGTTGTTTGCATTAGTATTTGGGAGGTATCGTAACAAGATCTTTCGTATTGTGGATCCTACTGTGATTATCTCTGTGGGGGATGGTTTGAAAACTTCAGCTCATATACAGAGCGAGTTCTTGCTTGCATAGAATTTAATATTTTAGCACTCTCTGGATGACACTGACTTCTAGGTCATTCTCAGGCATAATCTTGGAGATACTTTTTGACCTTTGAGGGGCTTTATGGAGTTTGGGTGCTTTCTTAACAGCTGAATTAGCCTGATTAGTTCTGCCATTGATTCTCTTCCATGCCTTGTCTCACTGGTTACATTGGTGTACACTTCCACGGGGAAAGTCCAGTATTGTTTTACTGTGGGGAAGAGCCCTATCTATTTTCCCAGGCTTGAGTGGAAGGCTATGTAAACTGTGGAAAGGAGGGCCAAGCTTGTTTCTGTGAGCTGAGAAGCCTTTTTTTAATGTTGGTATGAGGCAAAGTCAGACTCTTCTATGTATATGATTTTAGGCAACATTTGCATACACACATGAAACTTTTAGGTAGGCTTATTTTATAAATCTTAGTAAATTTTGAAAATCCCTTTGCACTTAAAGAAGGTTGTCATAAGTATTGTCAGAGTGATAAAAATCACACCACTTTAGGCAGTTTGAGTCGCTAGTGACTGCAATGTTATGCTTGGTGTTTAGAAAAGCTCTCAGCTGTCAGTCATATCAGCAGTACACATAGGGGTAGGAGTGCTGGTTTGGACAGGCTGAAGGTAATTAAAACATCCCCTCTATAAGGACTCACAGGATGAACTTTAAAATTAGCTTGCACTTGGAGGAGTAAGCAGCATTGTATTTCTTCCTCATATTTAAGTGTTATCCTAGCCAGAATGGGTGTCAGAAGTGTTTTGTCTATCAGCTGCTTAGAAGGTCCTCTGTGGCGTACATGGGGCTTTAGGATGCTGGCCCTGTAGAAGCTGGGGTAAGCCATGAAATATTACATGAATCTTGTAAGTGTAGAGGTCAGGTTATCAGTGTGCATCAGCTGGAAAATAAACACACAGCTTCCAGCCGCCTTTGTCACAAGACTCCTCAGCACCAGGCAGACACATGGTGGGCTTGTCTTCTGTCAGGCTCTGCAGGAATTCCTTTCTGTTCTTTAAAAGAAGCTATATTTGGCTCTGCAGATGGACAGGTACATACCATTAGCTAGCAGAGACCTGCAGAAAGCTAAGAAGGAGCACAGGCTGTGGTCGGTCAATACATGGGCTTCAGGGACCAAACCAGTTGAATAAATTTCCCTCTTTGGCTGCTCAGATTTGCCAGCGTATTGCACAGCTCTCCCACTCATCTCAGCACAGATGTTTGTAGAGTCAAGCTATGAACAGAGACCACCAGTCTTCCTTTAAATCATGAATTTTTGCAGGGATCGGGGAGTAATTTTTTGCAACGGCCTGGGGAGTAATGAGAATACCTTATCTGATACTGCTTCTGAAATCACTATTTCATTGGACCTTCAGGCTCGGGCCGTGGTTTGCAGTGTAATCAGTACTGCATTTATGTTTACCATTTTGTGCAGGAAGCACCATTGCTGATACAACCAGCTTGACTTCTTCAAAGATGTATCTTAATGCTGAATTTGGAGTTGGGCCCCTGAATGTAGAGCAAGGGGAAAGTTTTCTGGATGTCATACTTGACCAATGAGGAAGGTTAGCAGAAGTATAACTCAGAAGCCAATATGATCTTTGTATAATGTCACCTCAATCTTTGTGAGATGTTCTCTCTTCACATCATGGAAGGAGCCAACAGTCAGCAGTGCTGTACTCATAAGACCTCAGGCTGAGTGAAGTGTCAGGAAGGTGCTGCAGTGTCAAGAAGGTGCTGCCTTGTCAGGGCTACATGGCAGCATAAAATATGAAGTAGCCCCTCCTATGTAAGGACACAGGAGTTAAATCACTTAGTGTCTCTGGTTCAAAGAAGGTTGTCTTTTTTCCCCTTGCTTCCAAAAAATATAAAACCAGATGCCACTCAAATGAAGATACCACTAACCTAATTTTTCTCTTTGATAGCATGACTGCTGTAAAGACAAACTTTGTTCTTCTTGCTGAAAACTGTCAATAAAAAGTGTATTTCTCTGTGTCTACCTTCCCCTTGCTCCTCACCTATGAGGTCTTTACTTTCCAGTTAAAAAAACTAAGGATTATTTCCACACAGGCTGGAATCAGTCAGGATCTTGTTTATGTAGTAACTTCTCTGTCTCAGGTTTAGCTGGTGGTTTTCCTGTCTGCACTCCTTGCTGCCTGGGGAGGTTATGGATAGGAAGTGACAGCAATGTTTCATCTTACTATGTCCAGACACTTGCACTCCCTTCACTGCCACCCCATGTCTCTGTCATACTTTTTGTCTGTGTGTGCAGCTTTTTGCAATGTTTCAATACTCAGGTAAGTGGAGTATTATTTTTTTCTTTTATAGGCTTATATCCATGGTTCAGTAGTATGGAAGAGCCAGAGGTTCACTCTGTCTGTCAGGTCTGTCTGTCATTTACTTTCTTAGGATACTTTCTAGAAAGAGACAAGCTCTCTTTTTGCACACTCAGCTTTCTGGATTTGTGACACAAGTATTTAACCTTTCCATAGACTAGCCAGCTTGTGATTCAGGAGGTCACATATGCTTTAAAGTCATTTCCCCAACTCCATTCTCACATCTTGTTACCTGATCCATACATACTGCTCTCTTTTTATGCAGTGGATTAACCACTCTGCTGTGTGGCTATTCCTCTTTGGGAACCTGATGCTGAAAGCCATTTCCTCAACCTGGTAGGTTTTACTCCTTGCTGATTTACTTCTTTCTTCATATACAACTCTGCCTAATTCACAGGCTTATCCAGTGAACATGAATTTAGTCTCCTTCTGGTTAATCATCTTCTAACCTACCAAAGTGTGTTTCATGGGTTTCCATATTTTTATGGATGGTTTTTAGAGCAGAAAAACACAGTGTGCCTTGGAGTCATTGTCATCAAACTGGAAAACCAGTCAAGACCTGCTCAGCCCATCTCCCCATGGCCAGTGAAGGATGTATGCATTGCATGTCTACTGTGTTTCAGCTAGGTTAGTTTTAAATACATAGTCAAACTTCAGTTCCTTCCCTAAGGAGACTACTTTTCAGGTTTATAATATTTGCTCCTTGGAATTTCAGCTTTATGTTACTGGTCTTGATTTCATCCATATACCTTTATATTATTAGCTGATGTCTTTTCTTCCTTTTTTTTTTTTTTTTTGTCATTTGCACCTTTCAATTATATGCAGCTTGTTTTCATGCCTTTGCCCTCGTCTGATAGTCACTGGCATGTAACCAGGCTATTGCAGATGTAGCTCTTGATTTCTTTCCCTAATAGCTCAGTCTTTCCACCACACTGGTTGCTTATGAGGCTCTTCTCTCAACTGTCTGCAATCACTCTGTTGAGGAGGTGCCCAGAAACAAATGTCACATTCCAGGTGATTTGACCTCAGAGCAGAGACAGAGAGACTATTGCTGTATCCTGCTGTTATGTGATGTGATTACTTAGCTTTTAATGGTGATGATTTGTCTTGACTTTTCTCTGTGTGTTCAGTCTAGACTGTGGCCATTGTCTGTGGTTCTTTTAAAGATTCTCTTTAGAAGCCTCCAGACCTGCTCCATTGATCTGAGTTGTTCATTTGCCTTTCAGGCTCCTTCAGCCTCTTTACTCCCTCTTTTTCCTCAAGTGTAGCTGTCACAAAGCTCGGTATAATCCTCTCAGGGTTGGTGTGTTTCGAATACTCCAGTTACAGTTCAGCTCCACCTGCTTTTGGAGCCAGTCCTGTGGGCCAGGATTTTTGAGGCTACTTGTGCCACTGTGTAGGAAATACTAGCACTCACCTTTAGCTACCTAAGTCTATCCAAGGTTTCTCTGAAAATGTTCAGTCAGTAATGACTCTTCATGAGACTAGGTTTTAAAGTAATATGCACACTCAGTCTGGGCACTTCCCAGTCTTTGGGTGACTTGAGCCCAAACATTTCACCTTTTGATGTTTATCTGTACAACTCTATAGAAAGAACCAAACAGAAATGCCATGTTGAGATACTCTGGAATATTTGAAGGTGTTTGTATTCCAGTACAAATTTTGCTTTGGCACTTACTGTCCAAAGAACGGATGTCAGGTTAAAGTAAACAAACAGTCTGAGCAGCTTCTTAAAATGCATGAAATGTAAAAGGCAAGGCCTCATTTCTCTCCAATGCTCTCCACCATGTAAACCTACTTTGTCCACCTGTCAGTTCCATATTTTGATCCCTGTTATGCTTACAAACATGGGGGTGTTTTTTTGTTATCATGTTGCTCATTCCTTAAATATTTACTCTTGACATGCATATATGCAGATACAAAAAAAAAAAGCTTTTGCATTTCCATATGCCCGGAGTGCTTTGGGTTCATGTTTAGCTCTGGAACCCCCTGGGTGGCAGCAGCACTACTTGTGACCTTTGTGCTCACTGCGATGTCATGACCTCTGTGCTAATTGTAGCTTAGTATTGAAAAAACAGAATTTATGTCCTTGCTAGTGAAGCCTGTTCAGGATAAGATAAGAAAAAGATGCATACCTCTCCACTGTCTGCTAACTTCGATAGTGCAAGATAAGAAAAATACGCAGAATACAGTGGAAGGCACCATAAGCTGTAAACAAGCTGCTATAAATATGTTTGTGTTGAAATGCATATTGAGTTCTCTCTGTCCTATAGCTGAACATGGTTGTGCTAGTCCTTTTGAGCTGGTAACACATCACTGCTTAGGGGGTTTGGTAGATATATTCCTAGTCAGTAAACTGATTTGGGCAGTTCTGTCTCTTGAGTTCTTTCTTAACTCTTGCTAGAGACCAAAGTTGCAACAGACATTGATGAACATATTTGATTCTGCAGGTCTGACCCATGGCATCTTGGTATTTTCTGTTTGTCATTTATGTCTAAGTAAAAGCGTGTGGAAAAGTTGTATCAAAGTTGTATCAAATCAGAATAATTGTTTTGTTTTTATAATTCTCTTCATTTTAGTGTTCTTATTTTGTATCTCTCTTTCTTTCTTTCTAATATCTAGTTTACTCTATCAAGGCCTATTCTACCATATCTACTATTACAAAACTCAAAGTTTTTAGAAAGCCAGGCCTATTTTAAACACAAGCAAAACAGGTAAGTGCCTAAGGTTGTGGATTGGTGGAACAGGGAGTCCGAATGGTTGGTCCCCAAAGTCTTAGAGTGATGTGGTTTCTTGCCTGAACTGCTGTGTCAAGAGTCTGTGAAAATAGACAGCTCTCCAAGTAGTTGTAACTTCTCCTCATCTCACTTTCCATCGGGCCAGCAGTGTGGTGTTATCTCACAGGGAATAGGCACATGTACACAACATTGGAAGGCTGCAGCCAGCCAGGGCTCCCTCTTACCATTTCCATGATTAAGTTTGCAGGGGCAACTTCTGTGTCCATTTGGCTGGGAAGCTTTATACTTCCTTTGGAAATAAAATACAAAAAAGGACATTATTTGTTCTCTTCCTGTGATTTGAGGAGGTGGTTGAGTTGTGGAATTTCTTTTTCAAATGTTTCCCAAATCTTCACATTCCTTTTTGTCTTTCCTGCCTTTTAATAGTTTCTACATAAAAAACTTAAAGTGTTTGCTCAACACCCGTGAATTAAGATGCCTGTGAAGCTGATCTATTATTATCTTGATTGGTCTTACAGAGAAGCTGAAGCACAGAGCACTGAAATATCTTTCTCAAGGCCAAGCATAGATTCTCTAGAAGAGGTGTAAGTAGGACCCAGATTTCCTGATTCCTAATGCTGTTCTTTAAAATAAATAGAATTCCCTTTTGACTTGTGAGGATGTTCTTTGATGGTGGTGACAGTCGTGTTCATACTTGTAAAATTTTTCTTTTCCTTTTTGATTAACATTCTTAACATTCTTTAAACATTATTATTGTTGTTGTTGTTGTTGTTGTTGTTGTTATTGCTGCCAGCTCTAAACAATTTCTATTTTCATTTTGGCAGTCACGAGTTTTCCATCAAATTGGTGGAACCATCACTTACTAAACTTCTTCATAGTATTAAAATTGAGATTGAGTTGAAGCTGCTTTGACTCTTCTTTTTTAACTTTATTTTTTTCCCTTTTAATAAAGGAAAATCAAACTGATATATTCCACATTTACACCTGTACCTTCTTTTACTTGGTATATTATGATTGATGGCTCTGTTTCTTACTACTCCTTTTCTATTATCACGTGTATCCATTTGCAGTGAAATACCCATCTATCTTCACTGTTGTATTTTCACACTGCAGTCAAAAACCTCATTGCCTCTCAGGCACCAATTGCAAACTCTTTTCTTTTCTGTCCTTTCCTGGAGATTTGTGTGGCAGCTCAGTCCTGCTGCAGACTAAAACCTTTGCCTCTTTTTTCCTTACTCATGCCATGAAGTCATAGCTGTCTCTGATATCACAGTGGGCTGCCCTGGGAAGTCTTGTGATATCTGAAGGAGAGGATTATAGCTAGGTTAACAAAGCAGTGGCAGGACTGGAATGATAAAGGTGTTTATCATACCATAAAGCATCTTGGTAATTAGAAATTTAAGCACAGACATTTCCTGTTTTTTGAGGGAGAGCTGGAATTTTATCTGCTTTTCTCTCATGCTTCATCAAGGAAGTTCACATTTATAAAGCAAGGGGAATTGAAGCTGCACTTTGTTTTTCTCACTGTAAGAGGGAAGGGGAAAATGTGCAGGCAGGCTAGGTCTATAACATTGATTTGTAACCAACAAAGGAAATGTCTACTTATGAGACACAAATCAATGTAACCAGACTGTGAAAGTGCAAACAGAGATGTGAGAAAATTATTTGATCGTTAGTCTTCCTTTTGAAAAGACAGAGGGCCAAATTCTGCTCTCATTTATGAGGATGTAACTTCCATGAAAACCAGAGGAGACTTGCCAATGTAATTACGAACAAAATTTTATATGGTGTCCTTCTGATGGATGGGGGTGTAAGGCATTAGAGTCAGGAAGGGGGCTAGGCAGGAAGGGAAGGATGCTGTAGCAAAGAGGATATGAACCAGGTTTTGCTGTTAATGAATTGTAGGTACAGAAAACATATTGATGTTCCCTCCCATGCAGAGGTGACCTGTATGAACTGTGCACCTCCTTAATTCAGCTGAAATCTTAAAACAGTTTTCATTAACCTGAGAATTTGTTGCCACAGGCTAAGATATTTTCTTGGAGACAGATTTGTCTCCTGAGAATTATCTAATCTTGCAGATTCTAGACTACAGGGTTCATTATCTAGGAAAACCCTGTATTAACAATTAAACCACTGTCTTTTGAAGGTAGGAAGAAAATTTGGTGGTCTGAGTCCTTTTGGCCCACGGAAAGCAGTAGATACTGATTTGGAAGTGAACCCCTTTATTGTTCCATGGCTAGTCTTTACAAAGACCTTATGCTTCTCAGGTGGGGGATTTTTTCTCCCCTGGAGCTGTTTGCACCCCCAGATTTACCCTGTAGATTGACAGAATTGGTTGTTTCCATGCAAAATCAGTTTCTGAAGCTGTAGTTTGACTGCATAGTAGATCTCAGTCATAAAACCGTATCAAAACCACTGTAGCTGTGTAGCACAAAATGTTGATCTAGGATAAATTCACACAGATTTGAATGTTTTCAGAACAAATGGATTATCTTTATGTGGCAGGCTGGATGTCAGATCAGGTATCACCGGTCTGCGCCACTGTGACTTCAGGCTAGATTAGGTATCGTCTGCTCTCCTGCAGCAACACAAACTCTTGCTAATTTAACAGTAATGTGATCGTGTGCCCGTGCCCAAACCAGGTCAGGTCTACACTGACGACTGAGCTGAGTCTGTTCATTAGCAGGCTTCAGTTTCAAAAACACCCCCAAGTGGAGGCAAACCACCTCCTTTAGCTGCACACCCTGCTTCAGTCGAGGCTTCAGCCCCTCTTCAGCAGTTCCCTGCATTTGCACAGGTACCGGGATCGCCCCATATGTCTCCATCCAATTCCATTAGTGCAGTCACTGGAAAGAGAAAGGCCAACACATACATACATACACAGTTTTAAAGGCTTGGGACTCATTTGGAAAGGTAGATATTTTTATTCCGGTTAAACCGCTCTTAATTCCTGGGGATATTGTTTTATTTATGCCACAATACAAGATTAAATCAGGCCATGGCTTCCCAACAGACAAACGAAGCGAGTCTAAACAAATTATATTTTTGAAAGCTTTTGGGATAAGAATAATTTTGAATCTAAAATGCATTAAAGTGACATTAAATAAAACAAAAAGCTTATATTCATTCCAAGTTAAACTCTTCTTTACAGAAGGAGGTGCAACAAGTTCCGTCATTTTACTTTGTAAACCGAAAAATGTCTACTTTTTGATTTTTCTAAACTACTCTTGGCCTTTTGAGATGGAGGCAAAACTCGCCTTGGCTCTTGCCCCCAACTCTCACATGTAGTGAATATTTCCCCTTGAGTGCTCTTTGTGTCGTGATATCTTAAAATAAGTGTCTTTCTGTCAAGCATTGCTGTTATATAATACATGTTGTCATCTGGAGTGAGGCACAGTTGTGCATATTTAGCTGGTTTGCTTTGTAATGCGTCATTACAAGTGACCAAAAACGTGGTACAGGAAGTTGTTTGTGTGCTTTTTTACATTGCTTATGCAACTCCCAAGCAGAAAATGTTCTTGAGAGCAGATGGTACAGAAAAGTCAATTGCAAGTTCCATTTTCCAGATGCATAGATGTTTCATGTCTTCTTGAAGCCAGTTCAGATGGCTTTGGAAACTTGAGTCTAACTTTTATTTAACCCTTTACTGGGTCCCCAGTTAAAGTGTTTCCTACAGGAGTTTCAGTTCTAATAAAAACAGTCTGAATGCACAAGATCCATTGTGTTCTTAGATGCTTAGCTGGAATCTGGGACACAGTGTTACAGTCAGCAATTAAAATATTACTACTGCTCTTCTAGCAAGAATGCTGCAAGTTCAGCAACTGATGCATGTTCTATGGTTTCCATTCGTTTCTCTCTTTCAACTTTCCAAAGAATACATTGTAACACAGAGGGGCCAATGTCTGAATTTCTTACTGCTTGACAAAGGGATTACTAGATAGTGAAGGCAAATTAATTTGACTTCCTACAGAGAAGGTAAGAACTTCTTACCCTAGGGCAGTAACACAGTCAGCTCATGACTGCATGATACTGATAAACTACAGTTTACAGCTCAGTAGGTTTCTTGTTTGATTTGGTTTTTTCACTTGCTTGGGTCTTTGGACTTTTCACAGTAGGCTTATTGCTGCTGAACTGTAGGCTTTTATTTGATAACAAATAAAAGTATCGGTCCAATTTTTTCCCTGTTGCACCCACAGAAATCTGTGGGAGATCATATGAATATTGTAGACTAACTTAGTGGGAGGGCATCCCTGAAAGTGGGTCTGCAGCTGTTGGCCAGACCAGTCACTTTGTGAATTCAAACACAGTCTGAGTTTAGTTTGGGTCTGACTTTACTGTGAGGTGATTTTAGATCCAGGGACTCTTAAGAAGTAAGACACTTGATCCCATAATAACAATACCAAATTGTCAGTTTTTGTCCATAGATCCCAAGAAACCAGAAAGTAGGATTTCTCCAAAGTTACTGCTTGGCATGAAGTATGGCATGCCTTGGTCAGAGGTAGGCATAGAACCAGAGTTTGACATCTGATCCACTACGTTTTGTTGTTTTCGAGTACTCCTAACTAACTTTCAAGAAAAATTATCTGAGCTAAAAAAGATAATAGATTTAGAAATAAAAGCTGAAGGAGAACATTTTTTATTATGTCATCACCTACGTTTTTAGCTGTTTCTTCACACGCATTTTATTCACGCAATGTGAAGAGATGAACCTAAACTGAACTCTCAAAGCTGAACAAATTCAAAAGTGAAACTGACTTTGCAAATCCCTGGCTCCAAGACATCTCTTAAAATGAGAGAATACAGAGGTTTGGGATGACTGAAATGTGGCTCTTATGTTGGTAATAGCATATAATTCAAGTTTAGATGCCCAGAAATGATGATTGATGATAAGAGAGGTCAGAAGGAACTGGTTTCTTTGGAAAATCTTGTGGAATAGTCTAGAACCACTCCACTTGCAAACAGGCTCCCAAGGGAAGTGGTCCTGACATCAATCCCATCAGCGTTCAGGAAGTGTCTGGACAGTGCTCAGTTATATGATTTAGTTGTAGGTAGTCATGCAAGGATGACCTCCTACTGAATGAAAGTTCAGAATTTTGTGACACCAGAGTAATCTTCAGAAACTCCTTCCTTCTGTGGACCACTTATGAATTACAAAAAGAATAATATTTTCAATTTATAGAGAAGTTTCATCTGAAGACCTCATTATTGATTTGCAGCATTATCTATTAGCCTCGCAGTAATGAGGGAGTTGCATATTGTCATTTACTTTTCCAAGGGGGAAACTGAGAGGTGTTAAAATAAGAGTTTGTCAGAACTCTGAGAAGTATCTTATTAAAATGTGGGCCTTCCCTAAGAGACAGAAGGAGAGTTAACACCTAGAAAGACTCGAGCTTTCAGGACAGGATCCAACCATAGCCTTCACCATTCAGTGTTCTCTCAAAACCAAACAGTGCAGTTGGGGTTTTTTTTCACTCCTTCTTGATGCTTGGGCTGAGAAGCAAATTGCACATACCAGACTGGCTTCTCAAGGCAATAAGTGAAAATGGCATTTTAAAATAATAGTTGCCATGTCCTGCAGCTCAGAACTGTCATATTGCATGTGAAAAGCTCACTCCTTCCCAGAAACGAGGTGTAGAAAGTAATACGGATATGTGTGTGTGTGTGCGTGCATGTGGATGTGTCTGGGTCTGGGACACGGACAGAATCCCTACCTGGGAATGGCTTGCTATTATTAGACATGCAGTTACCAGGGGTTATGTAAGACAACTGGAGCTCTGTTTTTTAACAGAGACATGATTCATGCTACTTGTAGTAACAGTAACCACCTCCAAACCAGACAGAAAGCAGACACAGACAAAAGGCTGAAGAAATCAATGCTGGCTGAACACAGCCATCCTCCTGATACCTTCTGCTTGCAAACAGACTTCAGGTTATCAGCAGTGGAGGCTGATGCTAATTCCAAAGATTTCTGGAGTTACTGAGCTGGTACATCTGTATTGGTGGTGTTTGCAGGGCGTGGTTGAGGCTGCGGGAGCTGTGAAGGGTGACAGCATTGGGCATACTTTGCCATGTTCTCAGCAACGTCTCTGGTATTCTGCAGGAGGCTGAGGGAGCTGTGAGCAGAACTAGCACTCCTACTCTATTTTCTCAGTTACTCCTGCTGGGAAAGACTGGAACCAAAACAACTTTTGGCTCCTCTGCAGTTAACACTTCTACAGACATTTTTATAGTAATGTGGAGGGAGAGTCGAGACCTGGAGTAGCTTTGAACTTCTGCCAGCGCTCTTCATTAGAGCAAATTGTGAAATCTGATTGAACTAGAATAGCTCTAAGCTCCCCTACAGCTAAGATTCCTGATCCATCTCCTATGGTACTCCTTGCTGGACGTGGCAGAAATCAGAATATCTGCAAGTGCCCTGATAATTTTGTTCATCTGGGCCATTTTCTTATAAGATTTTCTGTCACAAAATAACAGGAGTAAGGTAGCTGCCAGATTGTCTACAGTCAAAAACTCAATCACCTCCTCACAGAATTTCTTTCGTGATAAGAAAAAATGTTGAGTTCAGACGCTGGTGGGGTACTTATTAACAGTGTCACTCTCCAAAAATAAAAGGTGGGAAAGTTGCTATCAGGTCCCCTCAAGTCACTGCCATTCCCTACCATGCCTTGTCTTGGAAGATTGTGGATCTCCTGTAAAATTTCATTTCAGCATCATCTAAACCATTCTGCATAGTAACTTCTGCTGTCAAGGAAGAAGATGCCGAAGATTTGCAAATGGTCTTTTTAGCACTCAGGAGACAGCCCTCCTACGTTAGCAGAACTTATCCAACAGCAGAGCCAACTGCCTTCAGTTTCATTCAAAAAAGTTTTGAAATGACCAGAGAAGAGGCCTCTAAGAGCCACAGAAGAGAGCTGAATACTGAATTACAATAAATCCCAAGAGTATCATTTGCTAATACTGAAGTAAGAATAACAACAATTATTGCTATGTTATTTTCCTTAATGCATCATGCTGCATATACTGCACAGAAATCGCTTCAGCTACTATTAACGTTAGTAATCATTCTCCATCAGCCACACCACATACAGTTTTAAGAGAATAATGAAAAATAACTCAGAGTGCCTTAAAAATGGCATTGTAGTCATATCCTGACTCTGTGTTTTCCTGGCACAGGGTGTTTAAAACCCAGATCTGAATAATGCAGCTGGCACTGACATCTCTACATTTCAGGCACACTTAAGAAAAATCCTGGTTTGATGCAGATGATACATAACTTTAAAAAGCAAATAATTATCACAAATATACATCACACCTCAGGACACACTGCTGTCAGTGACTTGACATTTCAAATGATGAGTTTCACAAATGCGCATAACCATCAGATTTGACTGAACAATGTTTTAGAATAATTCACAGGCTCATCTAGAACTTTTTTCATTGTGTTTTGGCACTGAAGCATGAAACAGGAAATCTACAGTGGTTTTCTCTTTGCTTGTGAGGAAGCAAGCGCTTTGATCAGTTCTACGTACTCCAAGGCTGTAGTCAGTTATTCCTCAATGGATAATGAAACTAATGCCCAGAGTGACTCAGTTTCTCTGTGGATCCTGTGTGATATTTTATATATAGTTTTTGACATTAATCAAACAAGCTTTCATTTGTACAGTTTGAGGCCAGAGGCAGCAAACACACAGGAAGAATGGTATGGGAAAACACATTAGTGGTGCTTTTTACCTAGTCTTCTCACTGTGTTGCTTACTGACTCTTTAATGAATGACTGGCAAGGGAAATCTTCAGAGACGGAGACACTCATCCAAAACAACAAAAAAAATTTAAAAATCATTTAAATTTTTTTCATAACTGACAGTAACACAGTTGTTTAGCTCAGCATTTGGGCAGCGGTGGTAAAAATGTTAAAACTTAAAGAAAAGATTCCTTGTCTCAGACTTTGCCCCTCAGAATCCATGCAAATGTGATTTTTAATATAAATCTTCCTCTAGTAAAGGCAGATAAAAATCATGCAAGCATTTTCATCTCCTTATAAAACAAGTCACATAATGAAAGCTCAGGGAGAGGAAGGAATTCTGTCAAGAAGATACTAAGGGGTTTTTTTTGGAGGGAAGGAGAGTGTTCAATTTTTCTGTTTATCTGTTTCATAACCTGGCTCTTGGTGCTTGAGAAAACTAGATGTATCAGTGAAATTTTTAGTTCTTAGTTTGCCTTGAAGGGGATAGTTCTGTGACAAATGGATCAAATCTATTGAAATTTATAGCTGAAATTTATTCCACTGTTCTACATGGAATTCTACCTTTAATTAATGTAAACAGTATCTCGTCGTTTCCGCAAGCAACAAGCCATGAAAAAACAGTATTTAATTACTTTTATCACCTACCATTTTGTATCATGTTCCATACTCATGAAAGGTTACTTCTGACTTGTGATTGAGATCATCTTTCAGCATAAGAACCACAAGCTTGGTGGCCAGACATTGATGCCTCAAGTGCTGTACCATTGTGACCAGGAGGGAGGGGGTATGGCAGAGCCAGTGTCAGTAGTGTAAATCTTGATTAAATTGTTATGTGCTGAGATTATACAGTCCCTGCACCTCGGTGAAAGTACTGTCAGTTTTAAAAACTGGTTACTGAAACAGGGAGATCTGTTCTTTGAGGACATTACTTTCTGCAATTCACCAGCATCTGTGGGACTAAAGGTTTCAGGGTTAATGCCAAAGTATTTGCAAGGACAACATTTAAAGCAATGTGTAGGGGAGGAGGAAGAAACTCAGCTCATTTTCTTTGTATGCTTTCATTGTTTTTGTTCTTCCTGAAAAATAATGTCCTTTCAGATTTCATTTGACATCTCCATGATGTTGAACAGATTCGGAGAAATCACCAATATTTTGACAGGGTTCCTTGGCAATGAAATGTTCATGAAGCTCATCTGTCATGAGCTAATCTGGCTCATCTAGCCAAAGCAGTAGCTTAGGCAGATATATTACTGTAACAATTTAATTTCTACACATTTTCTTCGTCTCTGGTGATTGCAGTGATGGCAACTCATATTTCAGTTTCAGAAACATAGGTATTAATTGCAGCACAACTATACCTTTAGTTTTGGGAGAATCTTGCTTAAGGTAGCAAGGCAGTGTCATGTTGTCCGAGTGCCTCTGTCTTTTTAACAAGACGGTATTCTGATTGCACTGGCCATCTTCAGTGTTCATGGCTTCAAAACCTTAACCTCTTACTTGTTCCCCTCCCACAAACCTTTTGAGTTTCAGGCCATAATGCTGATGCCTTGTAACCTACAGCATCAGCACATAAATGCCTGAGGCTGTTTATACCCTCAAACTGCTTCTATTAATACTAAGTATCTGTAGAAAAGTAGCACTCAAGATTCAACAAGGTTCGCAGTATACAAGCACTACCCACAAATCTGTCTGTTCCCAGGAAGGGTTATGTAGGTGCAGTTCCACTGAGCAAAGATGATTTACGCCACATTTGACACCAACATCAATAAAATTAGGACTTTATCTTTTTGCCTCAGTCACACCCCACTTTAATGAACTGCTTTGAAAATTATGTGGTTTCACTCAGCATTCAGGTACAACTGTGAAGGCTCCATAGTAGGAATGCACAGAATTCCACGTTTTATACACAGCAATGTTTTGCCAGAATAAGATAATTTAAAAATAATGATCATGTATATAATTCCACGAACATACATGTATGTGTATATATGGTTACTTATATGTATGTATCTGTATATGTGTACAATACTGTTTCTTCTTGTTACCGCATGTGAAAAGTGTCTGACACACTGCCATGGTTCAGTCTGGCATCACAGATTTTTGTATCCATTTAAACCATTAGCTGAATGTTACATTAGGGCTTCTGGTGACCTGCTCCTGCTCTGATTAGGCCTACCAACTACTGACATTTAGTCTCCTCTTCCAAGTAGCAGTTATCTTCATTTCAAATCAGCTGTGCAAAGTCCAAACAGTTGCTTCACATTGCCAAGCACGGCTTTATCCTGCTCTGCCCACCACAAGGAGCAGCCAAGAGAGCGGCGTGTATTCTGCTTGGGCACCTGCCACACCTGCAGGTGTGGAGTTTATACACCCAACACACTGAGCATGATGAGATCTTCATTGGTGGGAAATAGGCAGCACTCAGAGTTAGACCTTAAATGAGAGAGAATGTTCTGGGTTGAGGCCTTGTACCGCTGCCCTGGGTAGGAGGGGCCATTCAGCATGGGAAGTGGAAAGGAAAGTCAGAAGGAGAAGAGTTGTCGTTTTTGACCTGAACTCTTAGGCATGGTTAGCTGTTGCATTGAGAGTACTGCTTGCAAATAGAAAGAAATATCAGAAGAATCAACAGACAAAAGTGAGACCTCGAAAATGCCTATTCCAAGTGCCAAAATCAAACTTAAGAACTGCAGCTTAAGAGCAGTGAAATTCTATAGTATCAGATAAAAGGCACTGAAAGAAAGGAAAAAGAAACAGATGCAGACAAGTAATAGAGGGGCTCTGAGACAAAAAGGGGAAACATAATGTAGACTTTCCTACAAACTACCCTGGTATTCTGGATTTTAGAAAGTACCTCTGGGACTTCAGGGAGAGATTTTTTTCTCTAGTGCTATTGCAAACATGTCCTTGTGGGAAATTGGCCTTTACCAGGCTAGAGCAGTCCAGCCTCTTTAAACAGTCTTTCTATAAATATCTAATCCATTAACAAATTAATTTCTGATTTTTAGGCCTTACTGATAGTGGACATACAGTGTTCCCAGTCGAATACAGAAATGAGCAGTTTCCTCTCCTAAATGAAGCCTTGACTACTGTGAAAAAGTCATGCTTATGGCCTTCTCATAACATGTCGTATGTTGCCAAATTTTTGTGGGTTTTATAGCACAAGTTCTGGCCTCTGTTGGAATGGTGGTTTTTATATCTCAGTCTATCTTGATCTCTGTTTAAGAAACCGGGGTTGGATATCTACCTATAGGTAGCCAGTGGCTTAACCTTGTTCATACAACATGAATGCCATAGTCAGTCCTAGTCAGAGGATGTATTTTCTCCTTACAAAGAAACAGTAAAATATATCTGGAATAACCCACTTCATGCAGAAAGTTGATTCTTTAATCGTATTTGTTGATGGCTGACACTGCTGTTCTCGTCTCCTCCTTCTTGTTTTGGCTTTAAGAATTTAATCCAAGATGCTCTACTCCCAGAGAGAAAAAGTGACCAAAAAAAAATTGAATTTAGACTAGACAGCCCAGTCTGAAATTATATCATGACTGTGAAAGCATCAATTAAAACTGATCCCACCTGACTCAAGAGACCTGTACAATATGTGGGTTAAGATCAGACATGCTAACTTCTGAGGCACTAGCGAGTTACTTTCCATTGCCTCATGATAGACAGCACTCTTCCAGCACAGCAAATAAGGATAATCAGAAATAAGCTCACAAGAAGCTCATCTTTTAATTTTTTCATTACTAGGGATCAGAGGAGATGCAGAAGGAAGCATTCTGAAGATATCAGAGAAAAGACTATTGCAGGAATAAAATAAATAGCAATTAACTAAAAAATTGAGTCTGCTTGATCAGGAATCACTAAAAAAAAAGTAACAGAAGATTGTGGTATCAGGTCTCAAGCAAAGAGAAGGAGCTATTTTGTTGATTGTCCCTTGCTGGTCAGACATAGGAGTGCCCCTAACAAGCAGGGAATACTCAATGTGTTTGATGGAGTCTCTGAGCAGACAGAAGTACCTCCAGGGGGAGAGACAGAAATATCCTGCAGGGAACTAATCTAGAAAAAGCCAATTTCAGGACCAAGCAACAGCAGTAAGTTGATGTTTATAATCTTTAAATCATCTGTAAAGGAAGTATAATGGTGTCCTGTGTAAAGAGCAGAGTCAGACCAATGCTTGCTTCTCTGTGTTTTAGGTAATACAATATGACAGACCACATCAGAGCAATGGTGCTGATTAATGAACAGCTCTGGAAAGGTAGCTAACAAGAGATGAAAGGGTCAAGACACAAATTTCAGGAGGGAGAAGGAGGATCAGTGCCTCAGAATATAGAGTTATGGTCCAGAAGCCCATTAATCATCAGCATTATTATGTAAAGCACCACATTTTCTCCTGACTTTATGCCCACTGCAACTGCACTGAAGTCAGTATAAAACTGACCTAAAGTGTGCATCTTAAATCACAATCTGTAGTACATCACTACTCTCATAAAATGGACCCTCCTTAATAAAAACACTGATACGATTAATGTTCCTCACACCCTCTAAATTACCAGATAAAACTTGGAAAGAGCAAGGTGGAATAAAAGTGAGCATATATAAAATGCCCAAGTTACTATCATTAGTGGGAATATTTAAGTAATAAAAGTCTGCATTTCTGGAATGCATTCATGCAGAAAATTTATCCTCCAAAATCTTAATTATGCACACAGTACCCAATGGAACAGATATGTAATGCTTTCCTTTTCTGGGTAGAGGAGCCCAGGTAGGCAGGGGAGAAGTTACTTAACCCAATATCACTCATCTCATTCCTCTGTTGTCCTGCTTGTCTCTCTTTTTGCCCAATCTTCTTATGGTCAAAGATCCTTTTCCTCTAATTTTTCCAAAGCTAGATTAAGTCTTCTACAAAAATTTGGAGTATTTCATTCTCTGTTGCACTCCCAGTGTCTTAAGAAGTACCACTAGCTTTGTTGATTTTATGTACTTAAAAAGTACCTAACAACTGCTGAGAATCTCAGTGCTTTATGCTCATCACACTGGAGGAAAAGAGATATGTCTTCCCAGGCCATAGCAAAAAATATGGAGAAAAATGAAGATATTTTAAGTATTGCCTTTCACAGAGATTTTTGTGCCCAGATTTTGTAGAAGACTTCCAACAGCCCATCTCTAACAACTTGTCTGCCTGACCCTTGATGTGAAGCCAGATTGAGTGCTAGGCAGTGCTTCAAGAGAGAGCCACTTGGATTGGGATCCCAGAGATTGGAAGAGCAATAATGACACAAAAAGAGAGGTGACAAAATATGCAGGATTAGTACATGCAGTTCTTAGGCTTCTCTTGTGTGAAATTAGGAGTGAAGTGAGCAGGAGTTCTGCCGAAGTAAAGACCCGATCCTGTGATTTTTCTGCTTCTAGTACAAGTTAAAAATGCACATTGTCTGAAGTACTAGGCAGTCTTTAAGGTACATGGGATTTATGCCTTAAAAAGGTGAGCAATAGCCAGATAAAAGACAGACTGATGTGTGCGAAGTGGATATAAGAAGCAAGGTCAGCGTTAACAGAACAGGTGGGGCGTATAAGGAGGTGGGAAGGAGAGCTTGAAAGAAAGCCATGCTGAGTGTTAGCAAGGACTTAAATCCACAGAATCCTTGGGCGTTACTGCACCTTTGAAATTCAATCCTTGATTAGGGTCAAAGGTGTCACTGTTTTATGTAATTCGTTCAAGCTAACCTGATGCATGTGGTTCCTCTCCCAAGCCCTGGTGAAACTCAGAGGTTCTGACTAAGTTGTAGGTTTTTTGTGTATGTGTTTGAATTTACTTAATTTGCAATTCAAAGCAGACTCCAAGAGGGGAGAAGCTAAAAAAACTGGAATCAGAGAAAATGTTTGCTTGAGCCCCTCTGAAATGTAGCTGCCAGGTTTCATGTAGCCTGTTGAAATCAGAATTTAGTATATATCCCAGTCACTAAGAAACATCATCATTACAAAATGAATTGAGCATAAAACTAAATGTATATTTTGTGAAATACATTATTACAGTGTCATCTAAAATCCTTCATTGTGTCTGTTGGTGCTCATTGCAGTGTTCCTGCTGCACGAACAGTGGGGTTTTTTGTGTTGCATTTTCAGACATAAATTCCAACTTGCACAGTGACATTAGCTACCTGTGAAATAACAATTACATCTCTTATCGTTTTTCATTCACCTTCTTGATTTCTTTGATAAAATAAATATTTGCTTTTCTGGTCTGCTGAGAGTAGGCAAAATCATTTTTTCATGGAAGTGGCACCAGTGGCTTTATTGTGGACAGAACTGAATATGCTGATGTGTCAAGAGTTCTTTGCATAAGTGAAGTGAGCAGGATTTAATTCTGTCCCTGGATGCCAATCAGACATACTCCCAACATCCACAGTGAGCCACCCAAGGATTATAAGAAGCTAGCAAAGGCAGAGTTCTCTTAGTCTAGAGAGGGATTCACGTCCCCCAAAAACGTAAATACTCCCAAAAACTTAGATCTGGATGGTGAAATCACTATCTAATAAATACTGGAGTTGAGGTTTTTCTGTGGATCTCTTTCCATCTTAGTCCATTGATTCCAACTGTTTCTTTAGCTCAGAAGATTTCAGAGATAAAACTGCTGCTGAGCTGAACCTTTCCTGCAAGGCTGACCATAAGTTACTTCTCTGGTGTCACTGCAGTGGACCAGGTGGCTGATGGGAGAAAAGTGGGGTTTCTGCTTTGATATGAGCCATGCTTTTTGTGATGTAAAGACAGCAAAAGAAGGAGGATTTTTTCCTTCCTTTTCCTGCCTTTCAGTCCTGAGGAAGTGTTTGTTGCTGCTCGGAACAGGACTGGCCTTGTTGTTCTGATGAGATGCACTTGAGTGCCAAGTTTGTGCTAGCTCTCCATCAGTGCTCCGTGCTCGTGCCATTGGAGTGAGCAGCTTCTCAGAAGGAATCCTACTGATAGCACTTCTGGTGGCTAATCCTCCCTCTCCTCCTTGCTTCACCAGATCAAGTTGCGTGGGCAGACTGGGATAACTGGGGACTCTGTGGTCGTTTGCAGCCGGGGCTGGAGGGACTGAAGCGGGAAGAATTCGGCACTACCAGGCTGCAGGCAGCTGTGCTCACAGCACAGAACGCCAGTTAGAGTTGTAGCAAGTTTTCATGCTCTCAGTAAATAATTATTATTTCCCCCTGACCTTTCCTTTTGATTCTTCCTGGTACAGACACAGCCTCTCTCTGTTCCCTGCCCCAATGAACGTCTGCACTAGGTCCAAGGCTTGGAGTAATTTACCTGAAGAGTGATACCATTTGGAAACCACTGTAAGTATATTTTATCTCTTATAAAAGACTTCTTGTTCAGCAAAAAAAGAGACATCTTAAAAAAACAAAAACAAACTGCAGCACCTGTGAGCCTTACTGATGAGGGTAAACTAAGTTTTGCTTTTGAAATTTGCAAGGAAATATGTGGGCAAAAAGTATGTCAATAAAAAACTGTTAAATATTTAAGTCATAGCCTCACAGCATAGTTCAGCAATGGCCGGTTTGATCTGCTTGTATCTTTTAGTTTGGCAGGTTCTCCCTACTTATTGCTCTAGTTCGTGCTGTTCTGGTTGGTTCATCCATGTTCGTCTTTGCAGTGTTTATCTTCTTTTTTATTCTTATTACTTTTTAATGAGACACCTTTCCTCTCCCTGGTGTTTCAGGCAATACAGATGGAATCTACTGCAACTTCTTAAAGGTTTACACTGTTCTTTCTGGACCTCGAGTCATTTATGACTTCAGGCCTTTATGATTTGGTAGATTTGGCTGGGTTACATAGGTAAAGTTTCCTGAGAGAATTTTGTCTTTGCATTGTGGTTTTATTATGCTCTGAAATGACCATTTGTCTGATATTTGTACTTTTTCCCCTGTAAATATAATAGTTTTGAATTCTTTTGATCAATTCTCAGTAATTGCCAGTGTTGTCACAGTGTTAGTGTAGCTGAGATGCTCTGATGTTACAAGTCACGCAAGCTCTGTAGTCAGGACCCAACTCCCAGGAGACCTGTGGTTTAGATGGCATAAATGGACACGTTTGGGGCCATATAAACCCTACTTCAGGCCTGAAAAGGACCCAGCAAATTTCAATCTTACTTTAACTTAATCTCTGAGTTTAATTTAATTATGTTAATCAGTCTCCTGTAAGGGATTTTGGAGTTTATTTTACTTTTCTGTGTTGATTAAATTTTCCAGGCTTTTATTGCACTAGAACATTGGGTCTCTCTTGTCAGTTCTCCATGCCTCCCATTCTTGCTTTGCAGTGTTCTGCTGGGATTTCTCTTTCATATTACATTTTATGGCGATGTTTTCAGGAGTTTGTGTTTTCCATTGTATGACACAAACTTGCAATCAGAGATTTTAAACAAACTGCCAGTCATGTAGCTGCAACAGCATGAAGATCAATGTGGCTGCAAAATCATCAGAGAAGCTGTGTGAATATTCAGGCAGTCAGCCTGTGCAGGACTTTTAACTACTGAAGCAACACTTCTGGCAGGAAAACTGTGATGGCTCAGGTGGTTTATAGGGAGCTTGTTTTGGGAAGCTTCACTCTCAGCTCTGTCATTCAGTGTGCCCTGAATTTTGAGGTGAGGTCTCTGGGCAGATTTCAGTGGTTTTTTGTTGTTCTTTCAGGCCTATTTTTTTATATTCAGTGATTGTACTCATCTCTCTCTCTCTTTACTTTGTCAGTTTCTAAATATGTATTGTCAATGTCATGTCTGGAAGAGACACAACACTGGCAGTGATAAGCACTGATATCAGGAGCTGTGTTAGTCGCACACAGGCAGAGGAAGAATGTGCAGCAGAACACTCAGGAAAAATATTGCTTAAAATCAGACGTGAACTATTTTCGCACTCTTATTTTTAGGATCTGAAAAGCCGGAGGTTTTTTTTTCAATTATATACAGCCTCTGTGAATTATTAAGGTTACAAACGAACTGTGCACCAGTGAGTTAAGTGGAGTGCTTGGACACTACGGGCATCTCTGACCTAAGGGCACTTACTATAAGGTGATGCCATATCTGTGAAGAGGTGAAATAATGCCGGGAACATGGGTGGGCAGACTCAGCCAGCAGCAGCACTTACAACAACATCAGCAACCCTGTGGCATGTTCCCTCTGTGCTGTTTAATATGCGACGAACAAAGGTCTGGTTGGTGACCCAGCCCTCCCTGTATTCAGAGGCTGAAAACTGCCTCATTATTGTTCATTATGTAGTATTATTCTCATGCAGTCACATTATCATAGCTTCCCCTGAGAGCCAGGATGCTACTGTGGGCTCTGCACAGCTACACTGGTTTGTATACCTGAGCTAATTTGTTCATTGCTAACCTGACGTCTCTGCAGGACAGAGAGCTATTCCCCTTGTAAGGGAAGGTTCAAGCATTAGTAATAGCTGCTGTGTGAGAAGTACAACATACACTGTCTATTTTTGACAGGGACGTGATTTGCTGGCCCTGCTGTGAGAACGTGTTAACTCATCCAGGGGAAATTCATTCCAAACTCAAGTAATGGTTGCAAGGGAGATACACGCAAAGAAATCAACTGTGGAGAGCAAGTGGAGGGTTGAGGGAGAGAAAGTTGTATGCAGGAGTGGCAGCAAGAAAGAGAAAGTGTGGCAGGGGTTTTAAAGGCATTCCAAAGCTCAGAGGTAGTAATTAGTTTCTAGATAGCTTTGAGGTTAGGACATCCAAAATATTACCCATTCTGCCTTCAAATTAAACAGAAATGAGCCCATTCTAGTTTACAGCCAGTGCCCTGATCATTGCAGTGGCTGCCTCATTGTGAGTTGCCCACCATTTGAGATCTTGTTGTATGATAGTGCAGTGTTAAGGTACGTGGAAAGGAGCGAATGCCTCAGTGCAAAGAGAATGCTGACAGAAAACAGAAATGAAATTATGGCAGGGATTGTACATTTTGCTTTACACATGAGCTGTTAAGTACTGATACACACAGTTCAGTTCAGGGGTGATAGTGGAGGCAGTTAGCCTACTGTTAGGACTGGAGAGCATACAATGAAGAAAGAAGGTAATATATTTTAAGTAGTGTAAATTAACATAATGAAAAATAACACAGTAAATGTAAGGGAATGCTGAAAGTGAATACCAACAAAAGGAAAGCACGTGGACATAGGATAGAAAATTTGAAGTGATAGAGTAGGTAGGATGTATAGAAATAAACTGGATAAATCTCTTGTAAATCAGTGGCAAATATAAATTCTGCAGGGATCCTCGACTTTGAAAGGTCAGTATCTTTTCTGTTCCCAGCTCCTCCGATTCTGTGCATCAAGTCCATGTACAGAAGTGCCATCTCTTTGCTGTAATCCTCTTCTGCCATTCTTCACAAGGAGCAAGATTGATGATGGCCCTCTGATAACGTTAAGAATGAGTTCAGTATTGGAAAGGACTTGTAATGCACCACAGGTATGTGTGGAGAAGGAGGTAACTAGAGATCAGAATGGAGCCCCTTGCTCCAAGAACACATGCCCAAGTTTTTTGCATTCCCAACATGGCAACTGTTGCCCTTACTAACAAGTAAATAGCAAACAGCTCTTTTCCAAGATTAGTATGTAGAGAAGAACGTAGTCATAAGAACTAAAGTAACAAGGTAGACTGACCCTTACTACTGAAATAATCACATAGGATTGCCAGTCAATGAAATCCAGAGATGGGACATAAATAGGTGTAATTTGGGATGGTTCCACAAACAATATTTATTACTTGTTTCATTCTTTGCTCCTACCCTTGTTCTTTCAGGGTTTTTGACATAGCTGTAACAATTCAGTTTTCCAAAGTTAGTGTGCCATTTTTACCTTCTGGAACATGGCGATACATTAGAGAGCTTGCTGATGGAAGTGTTCATAGAAGTAGTGTGCAATCAGAAAAAAAAAATTAGGTTGGAAGGGTCCTCTGGAGGTCTCTAGTCCAATTCCCTGCTCAGAGCGGATCTGACTTCCAAGCTGGATTAGGTTACTCAGGGCCTTGTTCAATTAAGTTTGGAAAATCTCCGAGGATGGAGATGCCACAACCTGACTGAGTACTTAACAACTCTCCCTGTGAAGACTATAGCAGTAAGATAGCAATAGAAGTAGACTGTGTAAGAGAATGTAAGAATATTTAGTTAGAATATATAGGTGAAGATCATGGCAATAAGAGCTTTCTGTATGGGTGATAAGGCAGAACAAAAGAATAGCAATATACTTACAGCAACAGTAGAACTGCTCTGGCTTTGCCTTTACTGGCAACAGTAGTTGGACACTGCAGACTGGAGAACTTTGGGTTTTTTCTTAGGTAGTTTTGATCACAGTGTCTCCAGAATTTTTCTTTTCTGAAAAGCTTTCTTTAGATCCTTAGCTGACTTTGCTGATTCCCTTAGCCTTCCTCCTGTGGAAGCCTGCATTGCTTTCAGGTGGTAGTGACATGCAGAGCATGTCTGAACAGTGAGAGAGATTAACTGCTGTGGAGAGGTGTTGTCTCCAGTGCCAGTCAGCACCACTGCTATATTCTTACCATCCCAGTGAGCAGAAGTCACTGAGCTGCAGGACTGCAATGTGGAGAGGTGATGACACATGAGCATCTTGATAACACAGTGTCAGCCTTAGGAGCAAAGTAGAAAATATATGAGTTTAGGTAAGAAGAAGCAGGGGATGCTTTGCACAGGCTCCTTGGTGTCACTACCTGTTGCTGTAGTATTTTTTAACCTGTCCCTCTAATGAGTTTTGAAGGCCTGGGAGGCACAGGCAGGATCAGCTACAGCATGAAACATCAGTCAGTGCTTGGTTTAACAACAGAACTATGGCTGTGCTACTGACTGACAAGTCTTGTTTACTCAGACTAAGCCCCCACTCTGCAAATAACAGCAGTCTCCTGCCCAGGGTTGTGTGTGTGGATAGACCTGGAGTCAGAGGCTGTACTCCAAGCATGTAACTTGGGCTAACTCTGAGCTGAAAACAGACCTTAAATACAGCAGTTCAGCTCCCAGGTGCAAGGAACTTCATTGCCCTCTGCATCCGGAGTCCAAGCCTACATACAGCCTTTGCTCACTGACCAAAACAGTGTGCTATTTGAAAGCTGCTTGGGTAGCAATGCTGTAAAAGCTCACTGGTCTGTGCACAAATTTCCTGCAGTCCCCAGTGCATTCTGGCTGCACATGGGAATGTCCTGGGATCTGGAAATGAAGTGTGTGAAGGTGTGCCAGAGTTCGTTTGGACTATGAACAGTGACCACTGTTACAAACTGTTACAAACAAGACATGCAGTCCATGTACTTTAAAATATATATGCCCACATACAAGCTCTGTGTCTCAGGCATTCTCATCTGTGTAGCAAGAGATGGATTCTGGTGACAGAACAGGGAACAAAAGGAAAGATGCCCAAGCTTGGAGTGACAAGATGCTCTGTTTACTCTTCATGAAAAAACACACTTTTAAATGCTTTCATCTTCCTTCCATTTACAATGGAATAGATCAGTTCAGCACTTTGCTGTACCTCTACAACTCTAAGTAAGGTCCATTTAGTCATGTGCTGTTGGTTGCGATCAGATTAGACTTCAGCCTTCAGTGTATTTTGACCATATTGATGATAGACGTGTAGTTTAAAGCAGCAATACCATCTGCCCGTCCCGAGGCGTGGAGATTTGTAGTCCCGGTAATCCGAAACGCACCAGGGCTGCCAGAAGCTGCGGGTTATCAGTGTGACCCCCCTCGCTGGTCGTGGTTCACCTGCAGAGCTCAGTTCGCCGGCCGCACCCCGAAGCCCCGGCCGGCTGCCACCGGGCGCCTCTTGCTGCCCCTCGGCCAGTTCAGGGCATCCCTTCCGCGCCAACCAACTCGGGGCGGGGGGGGCTTTGCAGGAGGCGGGGCAGGGGAAGGATTTGTTTTCTTTCTTTCTGGCGCGTTTAACTTATTTTTTTATTCTAATTGCAGTTTTTCTTCCCCGCTCTACTCCCCGCCCCGGGCCGGGCCGGGCCGGGCCGTACGGGTGCTGCCTCCCGCCGGCGGCCGCAGGCAATGGCGGCGGGTCGGGCCCTGCCCCCGGCCGGGCGTGCCGCCCTTATATAAGGCCTTTATGTAAGCGGCCAACCCTCTCTACCCCTCCTCGCCCCTCTGTGGGAACGGTGTTTTCCGTCCTGCACGGTCGGGTTAAGGATGGAGAGGCCGGCGCAGCCCTCAAACCCCATCCCGGGTGGGACGCGGGAGGGCAGAGGCGCGCGGGGAGAAGGGGCTCCCGCCCTGGCCCTTCCTGAGGAGAGTACCGCCCTGTGGAAAGGGCTCTGCCGGCAGGCGGGAGGCAGGACCTGCTCCCGGGGTGCCCCGGCACTGCTCGCGCCTCGGGTGTCGGCAGGAGATAACGGGTTCTATTGGGATGGCTCCAGCCTGCCCGGCTCCTGCTGCTCTCCCGCAAGAGTGACCACGGTTCTCCCTCCGGCACCTGGCGGGAGCAGCCGGATGTTTGCCGGGGTGCCCCAGCCGCGTCCCGGGCCAGGGCAGCAGTGTCCGCGGCCGGAGGCTGCATCCCGAGCCGGCGGCGCAGCTCCCTGCCTCGGGGGGCACAGAGGCAGCACCCGCACCTGAGTAACGGAGGGGGGACAGTGAGACGGATGCTCGCCGCCCTGTTCAGAGTGCTCACTGTGTGATTCAAAACCTGCCGCTTCGCCCGGTGCCTCGCCTTCCCCATCCATGAAACTAAGGTGGTGACTAACTACCTGCTTGGTGTACCACTGAACCTTAATTCCTTGGAGGCCCTGGATGGAGGGAGCTCGTGTGCACAGTGCTCATAGATAGTTGTTCAAGGTTCCAAGTCTTAATGCTTTACTTAGATGACCTCTGCATCTCAAAATTGCCTCCGTGCTTTTCCGTACAAAACAAGTCTCTGCACTGATTCGTTTTGAACTGGAAACTTGCATATTTGTTTGCTTTTCAGACAATTCTATTATATTTCTGTATAACACTCTCTATTCAGAATGCTACAGCCTTGCTTAATATTTGTCAAACGGCGCTCTGACTGTCTAAACTACTGGGACGAGTTTCATTTTATATGTCATCAGTAGGGGCAGAATAAGGAGCTTCGTGCTTGGCCTATTTGCTGTAACACAGTCTCAGGGCCATTGCATCAGAGTCAAAACAAGGAGCAGCTTGTTTCCAAACAAGAAGTATGGAGGAAAGTCTTCTCTGCCTCCTTCCCTGTAAGGGAAAAGAGAGGCGAGAGGGGGGTGGTGGTGGGGGAAGAAAGTTATCTTTAACAGATTCTAAAAATGCCTTTTCCCAAATATGCAGTCAGTCCCTTCAAAGGTCTCTTTGTTTATTTTCAGGAAGAAACCCAAGACAGCTGAAAACCAGAAGGCGTCTGAGGAGAATGAGATTACTCAGACGGGTGCATGCAGCGCCAAGCCGGGCCTTCCCTGCCTGAACCTTGAAGCTGTTCCTTCTCTGAGCCCGGCCCTCATCCACTCTCCACATTCACCAACAAACCTGCACGCACACACAGGGTCATCTGATTGTGAGTACACCAACATGCTGCTGGGTTGTGCTGGGGTTCTTGAAAACACCTCCCTTACTGTGGACCAGGTTTTCCAGATGGATGTTCTTTCCATAATGTCATAAGCAGGACCTCCTCAGGGCTTACCTTTTCCCTTCTTTGGGAATTACATCTGAAGCAGAACATTTTTGTGTTAAGGTTGTGATAATGCAATCAGCCAGAGAAAGCTGAGAGTGTGTTGTTAGGTCAGGTTGCTGCTTATTACAAATTAAAAAGGGAAGACCCCTCAAGCGTGTCCCTGTCCAAGTAGAACGGTTGCTCCTCTCCAGGTAGTCACATGCTTCTCATTACCCAACCACATCTCCTGACTGGGGGGTTTCAGCCTGTGCTGAAAACAAGTGCCTGCCTCTGAAGCCCAGGATTGTAAAGTATTTCCACAAAGAAAGGGCAGTGTTTTGTGGAGAGGATCGGTCTGTGAGAGTCTGGAAAATCTTTGTAGACCTGTGTGGTTGTACCAGCTTTAAGGCCCTTGTTTTGAGGGCATTCACTTTCAGATTACTCAGCATGGGTTAATTGGCCTTTAGAAAATGTTCTTCTCCATTTTGCCAAAAAATACAAAAATAAGGGAGGGAATTATTAAAACTGGATTTTGGAAAGTCATCTTACCTTGCCAGCCCTTCAAAACATTGTCATTTCACAGAGGTCCCTGCCTGAAAGTCTCTTGGGCAAGAATGTGCAGGCTAATGTGAATCTCATCACTCACTAGTTTTAGAATATATAGTTTACCTCTTCTGCGGTGGTTTAGGATGTTGTAAAATTTACAATAGGGGGAAAAAGGAGGAAGATGATGACACCAGGTTTCAACAGCTCGGAAGCCAACCAGACTTTGCAAAAGCCTATAAAGAAATCAGGGCATGACAATAAAAAAATCAGATTAAAAAATATGTATATCCTTTCCTTTTTTTAATTTAAAAATCCTGCCTCAGGGCCAAGCTTGGAAGCAGTCGGGTTATAGGGATCATCACTATCAAAATCACTTTAGCTGCAATTCATTCCTGTTGGCTTCTGACTTTATTCATTATGAGCTTCTGCTAGAGATCTTGATTTTAATAGAGCTGGTAAACATTGGGGAGACTTTCCTAAATCTCACCTGGTGATTTGGGGAGAAGAAAGAGATGTGAAACAATTGAACAGCAGGCAGCATGCAATTTAGTATATACAAGAATTCTGTTCAAATTGGAGATGTCAGGCTCTTTGTTAAAACTGGGGTGCAGTTTTGTCTTGTAATGTTTTCTGAAAACAAAAGGCTTGTGAAAAGATGCAAAAAATGAGCAGAACAACAAGAAAAAAATAATCCTTATTTTCAAACAAAGAATCCCTTTATCCCATTCACAAAGATGAAAGAGTTCATTAGTAAATGGGATTTGAAACCTCACACTGATTTTTTTGACAGTACAAATGGAAACACATGAAAGCAACCTTAGGACAGAGGCCAACAGGGATTGTAGGGAACTTGAAGAATGAACTCCTGCTTTTGCTTTCTGAGGTGGCCAAGTTCAGGGTGAGGAATATTGGCTGAGGGCAGCAGGGGAAGGTGGAGCCTGCAGCTCTTCATGCTCTACCTGTTCTGTGGACAGAGTCTTTTAGACCCCTAAGTTTTTAATGTCCGTAGATCACCTTCCAGATGATCTCAAAGGCTTTTTCCAACCTAAACAATTCTATTATTCTATAAATAAGAATAAACTGCCAGCCCAAGTTAGATGCTCCTTTCACACTGAAAGTATGGGGGATTGTTTTCAGAAAATGGGTTTAATAGCAATTTCAGCATCAATATTGTCGTATCTTGTGAATTGTTGAAATTTAGTTCCCAAAATATAGTCAGAGTCCTGCAAAAATTCAGGAAATGTTAAGATGTCTTGTGGTACTGATCTCTGTTAGCTGATTGCATGTACTTTGAAACCAGTAGAAAAGCTCACAATTATTTATGATGGGTTATGACCTTTATCAGGCTGTATTTGTTAGGGGTGGTATGCATATAATTAGTGTTTGGCATGCCTGTGCAAAATAGCAAGAACTCACATGAGCTAAAATGAGGCATGATGAGTATTTACTGCATATTTACTATAGCTTTCTACTGTGTTTTGTGGTATTCTTTTTTAATATTGCCTCAATCCTTAGTGCTGGAATATGTTCATGGACATAAGAGATTAATTTTTGTGGCTCCCAACATTTAAAAACAGGCTTCCCTGTCGTTACGAATGCTTTTTCTATACTTCTGATGTGGCCTGCCTTTTGGATCAATCCTTTCCCCTCACTGTAGAATCCCTTTCTTTGTCCTTCTCTTCCCCTCCTCTCAGAGCTACATTGCCACATCTTTCTTCCTCTCAAGTTTTGGACCCATGGTGATGCTTTTCTTCTTCGGGCCAGCAAGACTTCCTGTCCTTCCCTCTACCTTTAGACAGCACAACATTATTTCTCCTCCCTTGCCCAGATCATCTGACCCCCTGTAGTCCCACAGATGGGCAGATACTTCATTTTCAAAGGGCATTCTTCATTCTGCTGGGGAGTTTTCTAGTGGATGGAAAATAATACAAAAATACTTAAAAACTGGAGTTAGACAGGAAGTTTCGGAGGAATTTTCACTGAAAATATCAGAAACACCCAGAAAGAGTCATCATGGTGGAGTATATCAATTCTTGGAAAAATGCACAGATGTACAGATGGTTTCATAAGGCCTCATTCATGTATCTGGAAAAAAAATACTTGGATTTTATGGGCCACCTATTCTAATCAGTTTGAAATCTTCACTGACCATTTTGCATGCACAGTCACTAGTGCTTGGCAGAAAACAACACTACATATTTATTATTGTGAGAAATGTTCAGAAGCCAATCTACTTTAAAGTATCAGGGTGCTTTTGGAATGGTTCAGATCAATTTTTTTTTCCAAGCATAGGAAATAAAAACTCTGTGATAGCCATCTGCTCCTCAGCTGTAAAAGGCAGAGGTGAAGAAAGCCTAAAGCAATAGTCTGAATGCCAGTCTTACTGATACGAATGCTTAGCAAAAAAAACCCTAGGCAGAGTCATATGTAATGCACAACATAATTTAGGGTTTCATTCTGTAGCATAGTATGTTCTACGTGCTGTTTCTGGTGCCAATTATTCCAAATGACTTTGCATTATTTCTCACACTTGTAGGACTGGGTCCTAGATTTGTGGATCTGAACACTGTATTTCCAGCACAGATGAATCCTTGAAGCTAGATCCAGAACACAGGATGCATTGTGTCCAGTCCCATCTCTTTTAGTCTTGGGAAATGCTGACTCATGCAATACAATTGGAGAAACAAATTAGAGGAAGAGGTGCTTCCTGAGGTAACTTTTCATGGAGGGCTTGGCAGATAAAAAACGCCATTTTGAATTAATTTGAAATTAGGTGATAGAGTGAGCTGATAGAACTCCAACTGAGTTATACCTCTAGCTACTCAGCTGTCACAAACAGATCTATGTGCTTACCCAGAAGAAAGGTGCTTGTGTGAGGACAAGCACAGGTTCTGGAAAGGTTATGAAAAAGCAAAGGAAAGCATGAGATTTGTGCTATTTGCATCTTTTCACGTATTTCCTTGCTTATGGATAGAGAATGCATAAAGTGCATAAGGTTGTAGTTCAAAGGCTGAACAGCCTCAAGTAAAGTTTCTAAAGATTTTGCTGAGAGGAAGGAGGTCATCAGGACTTGGCTGTATTTAAACTGGTTTGGTCTGTATAGGCCACTTATTTCAGGAGCCTTTCAGAAAACATCTATAACTATATATGTTTTGCAAGTGCCAAGAGATAAGATCATTTTGGCAGAAACTTCCACGAGTTCTCAAAGATACAATCAGACAAAAACTTCATTCAAGCTCTGATGTATGCATCTTAACAGATGTGTCCAAACTCAAAGGAATCCCACGGGAACAGTGCAACTGAATCTCTTTGTCTCTATTGATAGTTAAAAGAGTTATTCTTAGACATTGGATGGTCCATCTGTGAAGGAATTTGTTCCAGACAAGACAAAAGCAACATCTTTGCAAAGAGTTTCCATGGGACTGAGAGGCAGGTTGGACAATCACTGGAAACACTTCTGAAGCAATTTTTATGATTTTAGAGAACACTGAATTCTTGCAGAGACCTGAGATTCTGGTAAGGAATGAGTAGAGAAGGAAAATAAGGCATGAATATTTTTTTTTAAATCTGTTAAGCAATTATTGGCAAGTTGTTGAAATAGGGGAGGACTTTGTAAAGTTACGTTTTAGCAAGGGATCAGGGAGGGTTTTTTGCATTAAATAGAATGCACTTTATAAACACTGTCAATGATAGACCACATCTGAACTCTTTACCTCTACATGCTCAAGTACCATGGCTGACTTGGTCCAATTCCAGCTTTCCAATTTTTCAGCTTTCACAGGATGGGAACTTTGAAGAAGTGTATTTGCTTTTTTTTCTTCTAAGTTCTGATTTTTGTAGCTTCATAATGTTCCAGCATGACAGGGAAAGACAGAGTGGGAATCTCACGAGATTCCTGAACTCCACAGAGCATCAAGACTGGATATGGAAACTCTGGGTTTTCATTTTCTTGAGCGGCTAGAGAGACCCACCATTCCCTTCCCATGAATCTGCCAGTTTGATTTGCCTGGGGCTAGTATAGAGGCTGGATAGATCTGAAGGTGGTTTGGCCTTATCTTTACCTTTTAGGTTTCCTGTGTTTCTGTTCGAGGTTTTGTGGCAGAAAGAGAATGGTTACATGCCCTTATGGTCTTCCCCCTCCCACTGGAAATACGTGGCTGTGATTCCCTAGGAACTACTCTGGAGCCTTTCAAATGGTCTCCACTCTAAGTGAAGATGAGGGGGATGCTGATTCTGCCAGCATCCTTGTTTAGAGAGTCAGGCAGTATGTCAGTAGTCATTTCAGCTGTATTTTTGCTAATCTATGTATGGCATGTCTTAGCTAATGCTGAGTATTTTTAGGTTGTTTTTGGTGACCTAAGAAATTATGTATGTTTAGATATCTATTTTAGATGATATAATAATAATGATACAGGCCTTTTCTGTAGAAGGCTAAGCTGAAAGCAAGGATATCCATAGTTCTCAAATACTGATGTCACAGCACTTAATTATATTTTCATCTTGCAGAACATTTGAAATTTTGTTTAGTAACTGCTTCTCTTTTTAGTAGTTGTAAGAGATTTCTATGTCCCGTGCACTTGTATTTCTGTTTGTAAAATTATCAAAGAAATATCAGTCAAGAATAACTTGTGTTTTCATAGAAGCAGATACATGTTGCTTGAATTGTGTAGAGACAAAAGTGAGTACAAGTACAGGTATGTAAAACTATAAGCTGAGCTCACCCTGCCTCTTGAAAAAGCCATCACAATACACTGAAGAATTGGCAGTGTAAAATGTTATACTACTGGTAGGAACTGGTCTCTGTATTCTAATCAGTGCACTAAGTGAGTTTTGTCAGGTTGGTCTCTCGGGGTTTTCCTCTCTTGAGAAATGACTAATAGCATATGGTACTTCAGTTACGAAGTCAGTGAGTATGTTTTCAGAAGCAACTGTGTCACTTTGGAGCCCAACTTTCACTGATGCATAAATCGCTTATATTTGTAACACATAGATACCTTTGAAAATTTGTCTAATTATCCTAAGCGTTGGCTCTATTATTTGATGCCCCTGTAATACTGTCTTGATGTTAGGTTGTGGTGTTCAGTGCTTTCCTTACTGCTCTCCATTTAGAGAACTGTCAGCGATAACATGCATAGTCTCAGCTTTTGTTTAGAACTGCCGTGCAAGTTCCTAACTCTCATGATTTCAGGGGACATATTGAAGATATTTCTACAGTGTATCTATCCTTTCTAAATACCAGGGAAAAGGATAAGGCTTATTGCTCCTCACAGTTCCATAGCTTCCATTCTTGAGGTGACTGAGTTGGTAATGCTGTGGTATTTCTGTTTGTAAGTCGTGCTGCAGCCACTGAGACACACTGTAACTGTCCAGTAAGATGTTTGAAGTCTGTTTCTGAGTTTACTTGTTTATGTCTTCAGAGTCAGCCCCCTCCAAGATTTTAATTACTGTTCTTTATGTTGACAGTCTTCAGTAAATCCTTCTTTTATATATATTTCAACCACTTCACTCATGAAATGAGGGACTGATGAATATGTACAAGTATCTGTCACTGTTCAATGTATCAAGATGTTCCAGTACTTTTTTCAGTATTTGGGATTTTGTTTGTTTGTTTTGGTATGTGAGGTTTGTGTTTGGTTCAGTTTGGGGTTTTTTTATAAGTCTCCAGAGCAGTGCTTTCCTCTTCTCTCCTTGAGCTAGCTTACCTTCTTCCATCATACTCCATCTTGAAAATGAAGCAATAATGTCCGTTCCACTGGAGAGTTTCTGTAACCTCTGTGATTACCTTTACTGCTTTCATAGATAGTAGTCTAGTTAACACACTGACACTACTACTTGCCTACCTAATCTATCAATCCACATAGTCTACAGCACTTCATAGATACCAGTTATTGTTCTGTTAACTTTCTCTGACTGATATGTTTAAATAATGTTTTGTTACGGTATTTGTCTTTATGCTTTTAGTGAGTTTTTCTTTAAATTTCCTCTTTGCCCTACCTAATCTTTGTTTTACATCTAGTCTGCTACAGTTTATGCTCAGTTCTGTTAATGTCACTTGAGCATGATTTCCATGTTTGGAAGAATAAATTTTAAGCTTTAATGAACTCTTATACCTTGTTATTTGACCATTGTAGCATTTTCTACTTCCTCATTTTTCCATTGTTGTCCTTGGATATGCATATGGACTCTATTAAAGTATTATTAAGGCCACCTCCCTGCCGTTCTTACGGATTTTAATTCCTTATCTTTTCCTTTCAGGCTCTTTCTGACTAACTTCCGCTTCTTTTTTTCCTTTCAGTAGTTGTTCTTCTCAAAGTTGCACATACCAAAACTGTCACTTTGCGATCTGCTTGAAGGATGTCAAACATAATCATGCCAATCATTGTTATTTCATGTCTTAACCATACATGCTACTGCTGTCATCTGCTCTGTTTTAATTGGGTGAGAAGACTAAACCAAATGTGCCATTTCCCTAATACGGTCTTCAGAGGAACACTTCAGCGTTTGACAGGTGACTCTTGCTTGAAGAAAACTAAAGCAGCTGCATCTACATCTCCTTTTGTCCTACTGTGGGTTGTTAAAATGCTGCGTAGCTCAGTGCTTGCATCTCTCTTGGTTAGTCCCTTGTGTGCTGTAGGGAGACACCTTCCATGCATTGAGAAACATTGACTGGTGTAGTAGTAGCCTGGTTTGTTGCAGCTACACAACTCCAAAGGTACAGGTGTAAAAACCTGCTTGGTCACCTCCTGCTCCTTTTCGCCACTGTGAACTGTTCAGCATTGGAGCTTTTTGCTCATCTCCTTTAGGCTTCCATAGTTGCTTTCTCCTCTTTTGTTTACCTGTGGTAGAGTAGCCGTGTAATCTTTGTGCTGTGGTCCCCCTCAGTAACTTTAGAACAAGATATGGCCAAACCAGTATTCAAATAAGAGAAAACCAAAACAAATCTTGCATTGTTCACAACTGAACAAAGGGAGCTCTTTCATTCAAACCTTTTTTTGAACTGAAGCCTTAACATGGTAGTGGGGCAGAACCTGAAACATAAAACCAAGGGATTGTTTAATACCACCTACTAATGTTTATAAAGTGTGCTAGGAGGTGTTGTGGGGGAAAATCATGTTCACAAGAAACACAGTGTTTGTTCTACTCCATGGGTGAAAGTCAGTTGTAAGCCATCAGAATGTCACTAAACTTCATTTGCATCAGGGTGTTTGCCTGGCATCACGGTGCATGGAGACCACAGCGGCGTGTTCTGGCTGGCACTGTGCATTTGAATTCCCGAGAACACCAGGTGCTGTCGTTTCTAGAGGAGATGCCATTGTGCCATCTCTTCATTTATGTTTTCTGCGGCCGTTTTCATTGTCCGTGGAGTCATTCACAAGGCTAAAATAACATGAGATCCAGTCTTACGTATCTACCACTCAGGAAGTAGAGTACAAAGAGAATTCAAGAATCTGTCAGCACAAATAGCTCCTTGAGGAATTAACTGCACCTATGGAAAAGAGATAAACAATTCCTAGAACCTTACTCATCCCAGCTTTGTTGTGTTAAACACTGACAGTATCTCTGCCCAGCTGGGATGTGCAGTATATACTCTGTATCAATCTGTGACATGTGGTAAAACGCTTCTTCTTGAAAGCCCACGAGAGAGAAGTAGTATAAATTAAGAGTAATCTCACAACAGCTATTTTTGCGTTCTTAACCAGTGAAAATGTAAGTGTAGCAATATTGTGGATCTATTAAAAATCTTGAAAGGCTCTTTATAACTAGATGATAGGAGTGATAACGTGTAATTTATTGATGTTACACAGAGAAAAAAACCACAAAGTAGCAATTTTTTTGTGAAAAGGGGTATGATACAGGAAATAAAAACAGAGAAAGGGACTTCTCATAGTTTCATGCCTGTGTGGGCAACCATGTCAATTTTAACAAGAATACCTTGTGCTTTGATCCTATGCTACATTTCAAAATAGGGCATATTCCTTGTATTCAAAAGTAAAACTCCCAGATGCTATCTCTAGTGTTTTCGGATGAGTAGAGGGTAGAATGTGCCTAAAGGCAGACCTGAGAAATAACTCTCATGCACTGCATTGGTATCACCTGTTGGTGTCTGAATGCTTGTGTATACATGTAAGTCCAGGGCCTTTTCCCCAGGGAGTGGGGGGAAGCACTGGAACTGACAATGTACATTTAATGCTAGAGTTCCATCTGATGATATCAAGCCACCCAGGAATGCTGTGCTCTTGCTTATTGCCTTGATTTATTAATTTAAAGCATTCAGCCATACATTTCTTTTCCTATCAAAACTAAGTAGGTGATTTTGGAAATAAGTCTGTTCCCAGAGACTGCAGAGGTCTCACTGAGGGCAGAAACATTTCCTGTGGTCTTCAGTATTGTAGACATGAGCATGTGCTGTTTCCCACTGATATTTAAATCTGAATTATAAGCAGGCCTGAACACTTGTCCCATAAACTCAAAATAAAGAAGCCACAGTCCAAAACAGTATGAATATGCGTCTCACGATATTTCTAAGTTGAAATATTCACCAAAGCACCCAGTTGTACTAGTTAACAATTACCCTTTCACTAGTAGATAAAAAAGACAAATGGAAAAAATAACCAAATAAAATCTAGCATTTTCATGTGGTAGCTTTCCTCTACTCAGGGCTGAGACAGAAACACTGGAAGAGATAAAAGAATCTTTTCTCAGCCCTGGGGACTGGCATTTACAATTTTTCATCCATCCCTTGTTTCTCCCATCAACCATAGTTCTGTGACCAGAACAAAATCTACACTGAAAGGCTTTTCTCTGGAATCATGGAGGAAATAAGCAGTGCTCTTCCACAGGCTCTCCCACAAAACTCAACCATAACTGACTGCACCCTTTTCCTAACAGACAGCTACAAACACTCCCTGTAGAGGATTCTAGCTTGAATGGAAACCTTCTAAACAGGTAATTACCTTAAGAGGTTTTAATCTACATTTTTCTTTTAACCAAAGCCTACAAGCTTTCAGGCTTACTGTATTTAACCACACGCAGGTTGATAAGCTTTTCCTCCTTGTCTTTCTGCCTGAAGGAAAACCTAACAATACAGGCTGAACATGAAGGAGTTCATGGAATAGCAATTGTCTCTTTTGGAGACATGTTTTAATACATTTGCACCTATTATCCTTCTAATTCATTCTCTCTCCAGACACAGCTCCCACCTTCAACCCCAGCCCCTTCTCCTCCCTAAACAAGGTTTCTGAGAGAAGATACAGGTTTATACAGTCCCCCCACAGCAAGACAACCAAAAGGAATCCTTATCCACTTTCCTTATAGGGATTCAGTCTGAAATACACTATTAGGATTTCAACAAAAGCCTTTAAAGCAGGTGGAGGTATACTTAAGGGCTAGAGTAGTCTTAATCAGGGCCATAGACCAGCGAAACAAATCACCTTGCTTGCCTACATTTTCCAAAGATTTTTTTTTGTTCCAAGAAGCATCCACCTAATCTTTCTTTGGATAGGGAGTGCTCACACCAGCATTGCTGGCCCATCTTACCCTTTCCCTGCTCAGTGACTTTCTTGCTGTGGGTCCACCAATGAAACATGCACTCTTAGCACCTTGCACTGGGAAGGAAAACAAGCAATAGATGCACCTAGATTTTTCAAGAGAGGAACTGCCTTAAACTTATAGCCAGTTAAAACAGTTGGACCATGCTGGGGCTTGGCAGGATCATGCATGAGCTCTCTGGGAACAAGAGAGTGTGGTAGAGACAGATTTCGTGTAGAACATGAAAATGTTCCCTACTGAAGAAGGGATGATCACAGCGTCGTTTCTCTTCCTAGGAAATGGTGCCATCATGTGGAGACGTTTTCTCTCTTTCTTGTTTTAAGAGTGCAGTTGTGCAATTGTCTCCCTTTACATTTTAAAAAAAGTGCATTATAATGCTATTTGGCAAACTTATATTTCACTAGCATAAATAGATTACAACTGACTAGGGGAATTAACGGGAAATAACGGGAATTAACACCCTTGTAGTGCTATGGCCACAGCCTGTTGAAATCCCTGTTAATGCAGCTATGACAGCTCCGAGGCTTCTGTAATGTCGTACATGTTGCTTGGAGGTGTTGAAGATACCCACAGGAGAAGTATCCCCCATCAATGCAGTCCATATCTACGCTGTGGAGATACAATGGCATGGCTGTAGTTGGTCTGCAGACAAGGTCTGAGAGAGGAACTGACATAATCAGAGTGTGTGTATGTGTGTGCCACTGTTTAATGTGGAGGTATATTTGGCTGGACCCCAAATATGGAAATGGGAATAAAAAATGGCTTTTGCCTGTACCCTTTTCGAAGTGTCTTTGTAATTTCTAAAATAGCAAGTATATAAATTGGATTGAAAGTGGGAAAAGTAAATACCGTGGCTCCAAATGTAATACTTCTCTAACTTAAAAATAGCTGAACGTGCTGTAACGCTGAAGCCTTTGGTCACTACACTGCTGTGAATTGGAGCCAGTTTTTACCTGGTGTTTTGTAATTGTAAGTAGGGTGCTGACCCTAAAGAGGAATAGAAGAATTAAGGCACTAGAGTAGTCTGAGAAAAAAACTATGTTTTTGTAAGCTGAGAGAATAAAATGTGAAGAGACCTGTGGAGTTAATCTTGATATTTCTGTAGTATTCTTTATCCAAGGATGCAAAAGAATCTATTAAAATTCCTTGAGACAGGCAGTCCTGCAGGATTGGGTGCATGATGCTGTCCTTGTTCTAGGTGTGGAGCAAACTGAGGCACAGACATTGCCACCTGTGGATTGTAGAGCAGACAGGATTAGTGCCAATGGACATCTCCTGAGGTCTGTCAGGCAAAGCATAGGAAGGTGACTCCCTGCCTGCCCCCCAGGCCTGGAGGCTGAAATAGAGCCTTTTTTGCTTGACATTGGGGATTTATGTCCTGTGGGTATAGAAGCCATTTTATGTACAGAACGCTTATGGTTTAGTCTTCAGTTTTATGTAAAATGGATATCTCATCATTCGGTAAATGCTAAAAAGGACAGGGCAATTAACTGAATAAATCATCCATAGGAAATTTGCTGAGCATTCTCTAGTCTGCAGAAAAAGTCTCCTGAAAAAAAGTTTAAGCAAACTCTTTCTTATTTGCCATCTCCTTGGTGCATTTTCTCCTTGGAGAATAAGGTTGTGTTTGTGTGTGCATGCATTTCTGTCTTTCAAACAAATGTAGTTATTAGCTACAAAATTTAGGGAAGTTTGACAGCTTTCAGAACGCAGTGATTCTTTCTTCCATAGAGTGTATTACTGACACATTAATAGATGTTGTGCTGGTAAAAATACAGTACTTCCTGTTAAATGTAGACTGCTACATATTTTGATTCTAACAACAATCTGGTAGGGTTAGGGCAATTTGTGTAGTGTCATCTGGTGTTTGTTTTGGATAGATATTATAGAAGGAGATACTGATTTTCAAGATGTTCAAGCAGATGATTGGGTGAAAACTCCAGCAAACCTTTAAAGCAACAGAAAGCAAGGGCTACTCCTGGTCAGATCTCCTGCTGAGGATACAAATGTTCTTCTATGTTCCTGAAACTCCATAGAAGCTTTTCCTCTTGCAGGCCCCTGTTTAGAATGAGGCCAAATATTCAGAAGAATCAGTCTGAGCAGGCGTGGCTGAATTGGTCTCTCCAGCATCTTTGAGATGTACTGAGAAGTCAGACATTGCCAGGTTTTCAGGATTTGAATTCTGGTCAGTTCCTTGAGTGAAAGAAATGTTACTCCACTAAATTGGTCCCAGAGAGTTGGAAGCTGATGCAGGACTAATATGTATGGAAACACTATATAGGAATTTTTGCTCTATTAATCCGGTTTTATAGTAACTAACTTGATAACAACAGAAAATAAAGCTTTATCAATTGGCGTGAATCAGGTCATTGAAGCTGACAAAAGCACCCATGGTTGTTGCAGTGCAAAGTTTGGAACACAAGACACGAGTGTATGGAAATGAGAACTTCCTATGGAAATTGTGGGGCTGTAGTAGTTTGCACGTGTTGTGATGGAAATGCTGTATTTCCATGGAACTGTTGTGCTTATGAAAGGGTTGCGATTTTCATTCCAACATAAGGATTCTTTACTCACATACATCTTTCTTAAGGAAAATATGTTTTGATAACAGGACTTTGTTTGCTTGGGGTTATTTATTCTGTAAGGTCTTTAAGAGTATCATAGACAATGATACATAGGCAACTCCTTCATGCACCTCCCTCAGTTATTTACCCACTTTAGAGCTGCATTTTAGGTGAAAGAAAGACAAGCTGGAGAAAAGATGGAAGAAGATAAGAATGAGGAGAATACCTATAACCAATGAGGATGATTTGGAGACCTGAGTTTGTATTTTCTAGGAAAGACAGGTCTAAAGAAGAAAAGTAAGGCACCTTCCAGTATATGAGAGAGTGCTATACAGAGGAAAATGGTCAATAGTTCTCCCTGTCTGTTAGGGGAAGGGGTTGAGTAATCAGTTTCAAAGTTAAATACTAAGAAATCTCTCTTGCTAGAAAGACAGTAGACAGTCTGTCTGGGGAGGGAGGCGAAATCCACAGTGCTGTTTTTGCAAACATGGTAGACAAAATTGTGAAGAGATAGTGTAGGTAAATTATTCCCACGTGAGGAAAAGTAGTAGACTAGATGACTGTCTGACTGTCTAATGCATCCTTTTGATACAAACATGAGGCTGTGGTCATCCAACACTTGGTGTGGAAACCAAGGATTGCAGATTTCCAAAACCACATGTGGTAGAGGAAGAGAGTAAGGACTAGATGATACTGCTTGTCTCCAGCAGCAGCAGGTTATTAGGTTTGTTGTGCTCCCAGGAACTAGTGGCTGGATTACTGTTGCACAGAGAAACCGCTCCAGAAGCAGGAAGACCACCTACCAAGCCTAACTCTGCATCTTTGTCTGAGCCCAGGGTGTTCTCCCAACTAGGGAAGCACTTGTCATTTTGATAATAAAAACATGAAGAGACCGTGTTCTGTACAAGATATGTCTCCAACTTTTCCGCCATCTCTCAGAGTGTGCATTCTTCTCAATGCAAGGCTTGAGAAGGTTGTCAGAAAGACAAACTAGGCAAAAACACCAAGCTAGTTCTAGTTGATCTTGCCTAAGTGAGACATCAGTGAGGTGTTTTGCCAATTTTCTAAATTTTACTGCAGAAGATTGAGGCAAAAACTAAATCTGTATCTGTCTCAGCAAGCCCACCAGTTCTCAAGGATATAAGACAATTATTTTCTATTCCCCATAAGTATGAAAGCAAGACACAGCCTTTAGGTTTCACTCTGCTAGTCATTCCTGTGAAAGAGCACACAGTAAGTTTCCAAAAAAGCTTGGATTCCAGCATCTTGGGCAGTTTTGCTTCAGGTGAAGGCTGTGCTGAGCTGCTGAGTTACAGTAACTGTGGTGGATTCATCACCACTGTGTTTCTAGAAATGGTAGTCATTACTGTGCAATGAGCTTTGAGACACGGTGATTTTAAAAGACACTAGAGAAACTCAAATTCTCTGAAATCCTTCAGTTATGAGCATTAAGACTTTCAGCAATTGGCTTTGCAGAAAGGGACATCTAGTGGCTATACAGAAAAAGACCTTACTAAATGCATTTTCAATGCACAACGTAGCCATTTGTGTATGGCCTGCAGTGTTTCAGTATTCTGTACATATTTTTGCTTCTACTAGATCACATGTTTTCTGGTCATTTTTTATCGTTTTGACAAACAAAACCATCACCGTTTAGAGCCATAACTTCCTAGCTTTATGTAGGTCTATGTATGGTAACTCTGGCAAATAGAAAACTGCCTCAAGCCGTGCTTGATGTACCTCACTGCTGCACTTCCACGTTTTCTATAGCATCTTCCAGGAGTCCACTGCCTGCTGTTTCCTTCTGCCATTGCCTTCCCCTTTGGTACTGTACTTGGAGAGCTTGTCATTGTTATTGTCATGGTAAAACCTACTTTCTTTTGAATGCCCATAGCATAAAAGTCAGCAGGAGGGGTGGGTGAGATTCAAGGAAACACTAATCTAAGCATTCAGTCGTGTATTACACAACAAAAGTTTTTTCCTTTCCCATCCACGTTGTGCTCCTTCTTACTAGTTGAGGATGAATTCCATGCATGTTTCTGTGAATAGCCTGACAGTTTAATCGGTACATTTGCATACGAGCAAATGAAGCTTTTTTCAAAGTTGCACAGTAATATGTTTCACCTTTATGCCATGCCAGCTTCAAATTGTATCCCAGGAGGATTTCAAATGTGCATAATCTGTGCAGTTGTCTAGGCTTTTTTCCTTTCTTTTTTTTTCTGCCTTTTTTTTTTTTTTTAAACTGGCAAATGCCTATTCATTGCCCATCTGGGTAAGAATGGCCTTTGCATTTTCACACCCATTCTTTCCTATATGGTTTGTGAATACCCCTCCAATCAGAACCTGCTTCACAGAAAGGGGACAAAACCATTTTACAGGAGTTTCTCAGAATAAGTCCATTGGGATCTCTACATCATGTTTACTGGACAAAATAAAAAGGGAGTACTTAACAAAGACCACTTGAATTTCACAGAAAGTTTCCCACTGTCTCGAGTTTAAAAGAGTGGCAGGCCTGAGAAGAGCTCGAGACAGGAGTCTTTTTCCTGAGCAGGGCATTCTGTGCAGTGACGAGTAGGTGAGTGTGCGTGTGTGCAGCTGGGCCTTGTGAAGAGCTGACACACTTTCTGGCTTGTCCAAGGCTCTGGGAGTCTTTTTCAGAATGTGGCATTTACTTAGAATCAAACCTGCATTGGCAAGTCCATGTTTTGTGGGGAATATCACCTTTGGACTTTCAGCTTAGAACAGCATAAAGTAGGGGTCAACCACAAAATTTGGATCTGGACCTGGTTTCATGCAGAGAGGGAAAGGATCTGCATTGGACAGCAGGTTTTTCTACAGACCAATCTCTGGAATTTGTTAAAACTGCTCTTTATGCTGATGTGGCTTGTGTAGTAGTGTTTCTGACACTTTTGCAAATTACTTGGTTGCCTGGACTTCGGATAGATATGGTTTACAGTGTTGAATGTCAAGGAAGGCGGCCTAGAAAGATCATCCTCGAAATCTGTATTAACCTTTTGTAAACCATTTATTGTGTGTCTCTTCCAACCACTCTTCTTCTTTTATCCTCAAGGAGTAAATTTCAGTTCCTTCTCAGTTGAGGAAGTGGTAGATGTTCCAAACACGAGAGGATCTTTTCAAGGGCAAACTCTGATAGCAACAAAAAATACGCCATTTATAAAGTGACTCAGTTGGCTTTCAGACCAGCTCCTACACCACAAGATGCATCCCAGATCGTTCCTATAGGAAAGCTATTCACATCACTCTTAGAAATGCATACAAACCTCTTTTCTGTAGCCAGGATCAACCTCAACTGCCTGTTTTCATCAAGTTAGCTAAGGACCAAATACACTGTGGCTACACAACTCTTGATTCCCACAGCCAGGACCTGAGAAGGGCTGTTGAAACTTATAGATGAACCTTGCCCTTCCTCCTTTCTATACATGATTTGTGGGTAAGTGGTAGAATTCACTTTACCAGGAAGTTGTCCCGTCTCATGATGCATATCACACCTTTCTGGGAAGGAGTTGTCCTAAGGAGGCATTTTTCAGAGTTCTGCTCACAAAATTAATTTTATCTGCCAAGCTGCATAGTAACGAAGTAAGTTTCTTTTCTCCAATCAAGAGACCTGTCTGTAGCATCTCTGGTATGTGTTGAATATTCCTCATTATGCATGTTCAAGGTAGGATTTTGGGTTACTGGGTTAGATTGCTGCATATTTCTTCTTATTATCAAATACCTCATTGGACAAAGCCGAACATAAAGACGTGTTTCTGTGAAAATGAGTCCTAGGAGCAAACCAGGTGGTCACTGATACTGCTCAAAGATGGGTGGAGATAAATAGGGTGGTAGCTGTACAGTCACTTGCTATAGTAAGTCTTGAAAAGAAGTGTCACCTATTTATCAATAACTTTCCCCCCTCTGTTGCCCCACCGGTACGAAGCTTTTGCCGAAGATTCTGACTTTCTGTGTAAATCCATTTTGGATTCTTGTATGATCTGACACGCTGGGCAGGGAAGCATCTGGAACTGCCCTGGAGGCCTCTGGAGAATTAGTCTGTCAGGAAGGAGGAGGAAATACATCTCTTCTGTACATTATTTTGTGTAATAATAGTTGCAATGCCCTTGAAGGAAAGTCTCCCAGTTTCTAAGATGTTTTTCTAGTCCTATGGTCAGTCCCATCCGAGAAAGAAGGTTTCCTGGCTAAGCTTATGAACAAGACAGATGTATTTCACAATCTCCATGATGGTGTTAGTGATTTCCTCCTTGTTTCTGCTGTGTGAGCATCCCCTCAGTGTGCTAATCACACATGGAAATTAATAACCTTCTGGTACAGGTTGGTTTACATCTGTTAACATGAGACTTCTTCAGACAGCTTGGCCCCATTGTGATTTCCAGTTCCTGACCTTTGTGCTTCCGTTTAATCATCAGCTACTTCAGAGAATTAGAATAACTACCTGTGTCCAAGGTGTTTTCTCTTTGAACCACCAGACTAGAGGGTGCTCAAGACACTGGTAGTGAATAAATGGGAAGAAAAAGGCAGAGCAGGGAGGATGCCACATTTGCCTGCAAATTGCAGTGAGTAGTGTTCTACTGCCTGTGGATGAGATGTAAAGCACTCCTTAGGGCAGAGCAGAGAGGCATTGTTGGGCTAAAAGGCATGTGTATGCCTTTCAACTACTTTCAATGTTATTTATTTGCTCTGTATATTTGTTAGACAGTGACAATAAGCTAGTTTAATTTACTCACGCTTATAACTTTTACTTTTGGATGCACAAACATTAACAAGTTATTGTGGGAAGAGTGGTTATATCTCTGGTGGGAATATTCAAGACAAAATGCCTGTAATACTAGTGGTGATTTAGCATTACTTATTACTTATTAATTATTTGTCTAATTTTCTAAAAACCAAGGTGATGTATGTACTACAAATGCTAAAAGAAAAAAAATATTAATAGTGTTTTATTTGTTTACCATTCAAGGGGCAGTTGATTCTTCATGATTAAAAGGTGAAACCATAGTTTTTACCTGTCACAATCTAAATAGATGAAAAATTGGTAAAGAACAGGAAAGGAAATGGGAAAGCATTAAAACCAAAGCAAGCAAGATGAACATAGGGAATAGTGGATTGAGAGATGAAGAAGTTTCTTTTCAGTCACTTGTGAAAGTTAATTTTGAAGATTATGTTGGCTCTGTATCCCAGTTGGTTAGATGCTTTTCTAAACTGTTCTCAATTTAGATTATTCAGCCAAACTAAGACATAATCTTCCTTGGAGTAAATGTCTGTAATTTTCCAGTTTCTGTCAAGTAAATAACAGCAGGAGAACATTTGTTTTTATATGATGGCATTCTGGTGCAAGTCAGAACTTGGGATATGCTAAAAATGAAGGGGACAGCTCATGTTAACTTTTTGCTTTGGGTTCTTTCAGAGGACTGTTTGTCACTATTGAGTAGCAAATGTTCTAAACCACAACCCCAGACAAAACTGTGTGTGGGATCTGAGGAACATTTACAGCCTAAATCTTGAACCAGATTCGGATTTTACAAAGTGGCTGCCAGGTTTTTGGATACAAGTAACTGTACTGTGAAACACAGGATCTAAATTCCTTGAAATACCAATCTAGATTGAAATAATATTTTCATATATATTCTTTGCATTAACAACTTAGGGTCATTAAAGTAAGATTCTGATCTCTTCTGGCATAGGTCCAATACAAAGCTTAAAATCCAGCTTTAATCCATGTGCTCAGTGTTTACAATTGGCTGGCTCTAAGCTTTTTAAAGCCAGATAAACTGATAGGAAGTCCAAGGCCCAGGAGTGTGATTGGAATTTAGGCCCAGCTACACCTGTCTTCATTTGGTTTTGTTCAAAAATTCGGGACTTGATTTTCTGGAAATGAGTAGTGAAGTTTAGTTGTAGCCTTACAAAAATGATGTGTTCTTACCGATGCCTCTGCGTGTGATTTTTCCAGTGTGATCAGTTTTGTTTATGCAGTGGGCAGTCACCTTTGCTTGTGCTCTCACTGTGGCCCTGCAGAGGATAAGACTCATTCTGTTCTTTTTCTGTTGTTGTTTTTGTCACCTGCTTTGCTCCAGGTAACATCAGTTGCAAGGGGATGACAGAGCGCATTCATAGCATCAACCTTCACAACTTCAGCAATTCTGTGCTCGAGACCCTCAACGAGCAGCGCAACCGTGGCCACTTCTGTGACGTGACGGTCCGCATCCACGGGAGCATGCTGCGCGCCCACCGCTGCGTGCTGGCGGCTGGCAGCCCCTTCTTCCAGGACAAGCTGCTGCTGGGCTACAGTGACATCGAGATCCCCTCAGTGGTGTCAGTCCAGTCTGTGCAAAAGCTCATTGACTTCATGTACAGCGGGGTGCTGCGGGTCTCACAGTCAGAGGCCCTCCAAATCCTCACAGCTGCCAGCATCCTGCAGATCAAGACTGTGATTGATGAGTGCACAAGGATTGTCTCACAAAATGTGGGAGAGGTCTACCCGGTAATTCAGGATTCTGGCCAAGAGACACCCAGGGGAACACCCGAATCAGGCACCTCGGGGCAGAGCACTGACACAGAGTCTGGCTACCTGCAGAGCCATTCACAGCACAGTGTGGACAGGATCTACTCAGCCCTCTATGCCTGTTCCATGCAAAATGGCAGTGGGGAGCGCTCCTTTTACAGTGGAGCTGTGGTCAGCCACCATGAGACAGCCCTGGGACTTCCCAGGGACCATCACATAGAAGACCCCAGCTGGATTACTCGGATCCATGAACGGTCGCAGCAGATGGAGCGGTACCTCTCCACCACTCCAGAGACCACACACTGCCGGAAGCAACCCCGCCCTGTCAGAATTCAAACCCTGATGGGCAACATCCATATTAAACAGGAGATGGAGGATGACTATGACTACTATGGCCAACAGAGGGTGCAGATCCTTGAGCGCAATGAGTCTGAGGAATGCACTGAGGACACTGACCAAGCAGAAGGCACTGAGAGTGAGCCCAAAGGGGAGAGTTTTGACTCGGGTGTCAGTTCCTCCATTGGCACTGAGCCTGATTCCATAGAGCAGCAGTTTATGGCTGGTCTGGGCCGGGACGGGCAGCAAGAACCTTCTCAAACAGATCAAAATGACGTCCCTGCTGATGGCACTCAGCCGCAGCAGCAGCAGCAACATGTAGATGCCAACTCTTCCTCACCAGAGAGAAGCAATGACGTTGAAATGGACAGCAAAGTGCTCACAGTCAATAACAGCACCGAAAAGGGGGCTTTGCAGCCTTCTGTCAACACATCTGTTGCCCAGCCATTGCCAACCACACAGATCTACTTACGCCAGACAGAAACCCTCACCAGCAATCTGAGGATGCCACTGACTCTGACCAGCAACACTCAGGTCATTGGCACAGCTGGCAACACCTACCTGCCTGCCCTTTTCACCACGCAGTCTGCTGGCAGTGGCCCTAAGCCTTTTCTCTTCAGCCTGCCCCAGCCTTTAGCTGGCCAACAGACACAGTTTGTGACAGTGTCCCAGCCTGGCCTGTCAACCTTTACTGCCCAGCTGCCAGCCCCACAGCCCTTGGCCCCATCTGCAGGCCACAGCACAGCGGGTGGGCAAGGTGAAAAAAAGCCTTACGAGTGCACTCTCTGTAACAAGACTTTCACCGCCAAACAGAACTACGTCAAGCACATGTTCGTACACACAGGTAAGACTACTTCTCTCTGGCTTGCATATGGAGCCAGAGAAAGTCCTTTACAACCATGGACTTAGATTCTGTTTGCCAACCTGCCAGCCCCTAGCACAAACAGGAGGGAGGGTTTATCCAGGGAGCTGGTGTCACTGAACACTTCCTGGGCTCACTGCACTGAAGTTGAGCCCCTGCAGAAACACACAGATCCCAAATAGGGGCCTAACTATGCATGGTGCAGAAACAAGCTTGTTTTACTTGGAGTAAAATGTGTCTTGCATCCATCCAAGGAAATGGTGAGCGTTCATTGTACCCTGCAAGCTGACCAGGCAACGTTAAGCGGAAGAGAGGAAACTAATAGGTCGTAAGAAAAACTGTATCTACTAAGAAAGGGCATCCCCCTGTAGGTTTTACAGCTATGGGGGGGTTAAGCTCAAGTGGTGGTGAGGTTAGGGCAAATTAATTACTGGTGGAGCTGCAGCAGTAGGTCCAGGCCCAGATCTTACACACACACTGCCACATATTTTCTAGATCTCACATACTACTAATAAGAAAGTAAATCTGAAATTTTGTCAGAAAGTCTTTTGGTACTTCACTAAAGCTGATTGCTGTAATCCTTTGTCTCAGAGGTATCACTAGCTGTGAGTACAGAAACATGAAGTTCAGTGAGAAAATATTTAAAGGATATACGTGGAACACAATGGAACACAACATCAACACCTTTCTGTTTAAAACTGCAGCTGCTTTAGTACATCATTTATGGTCTATTGAGATAACATAGGTAACCGTATTTGCCACTGAGCCAAAACAGCCTTTTCTAGCTTTACCAAGTTATGAGATTTCAAAGCCAGGATATATATATGTATTTTACATGGAGGAGTTATCATGGGTTCAGGACTAAGTTTTGCTTGCTTTAGCCCTTGGCTCTTTCTGCTGTTCGAGAAAAATTCTAGTTTAGAGAAAGAGTAAATATTTCTTTCACCAAGCAGTGGCTCTGTTAACATCAGATCTTAAAATAAATGCTGGGTTTGTGATACATGGAGGAGAACCTGGAAAAATTGCCCAAAGTATGGGAGGAATGTAGGTCATGCCTCTAAGCTGTACACAATAGATTTCAATTCCATGTGCATATGTAAACTTTTAACTTCAATTTACCCGTATTTATCACTTAAATGAGAAACTCCTCTAGACATCTAAGACAGACATGTACGTGTACATATACAAAAAGGTCAACTTCTCAGGACTGGTACAAAATGTATAATTGCAAGGATCAAGAGTCCTGAATCCCAAGATTACCTTTATATCTGTTTCTATTCTCCATCTTTCTGTTGTGGATGAGTAGCTAAAATACTACATAGTTAGTGTTGTTTTTCAGAAAAATATCCCCTTCAGAACACAGTCAGTGATATCTGCTTGCATCCTTGTTCTAAAAGCTAGAAAGGCTTTTTTACAAATAACTTCCCTGAGAGTAGGTACTTTATTTCCCCCACCCCCAGCTTGGTATTTATTTCCCCCACCACTGCACTTGGTATTTGGAGTCAGATAAAGAATAGTGCTGGAAGATGTTTTCTAAAACATTCTTAGCTACTAGAAGTAATACCAACCAAGGAAATTGATAGGCATCTCCAATCATTAATTAATATTTTATTTCTATGGGTCTGAGAATGCCCAAAATAATGAACTGTGGTGGCAAGTAAAGATTTGGGTAGATAAATTATTTCAAAATCCATTTAGGAGCTAAGTGGCTCCTGGAATGTCTGGGAGAATAATTTCACCTTAACCAACAGAGAACTAGGCTTCAGAAAACCCTCCTGAAAATAATCTTTATGTGTGCAGCCTCAGAGAAAGTCTGTCTGCTACCATGTCTAGTGCTGGACAGGATCATTACAAAAATAGAGAGGAGACAGCTGTTCCCACTGTCAGAGTGACTCTCCTTAGCCCTGTTAAAAGAAGCCAGGCAAAGTGGCTCTGGAAAAGATCCACAGAAAAATTGAGAGGTTTGAGAAGTGCAAATGTTTGCATTATTCTTTCTGTTTGGAGGGCTCACAAGAGAAGTCATAGAACAGTGTAATCATAAACCAGAGTTCAGTAACTTAAAGGCCTCTGTATCTCTGTATGTTTAATGCTTCCAAAAACTACAGTCAGATGTAGCTTTCCATGCGACAGAAACAGACATCTTTTTCTTCTTTCACTTGGGTGCAAACATATGAGCGATTGATACTGGGTGCAAACATACGAGCGATTTTTCCATGTTCCCTTAGACTCACTTTAATATATCCCACGATGTTGTGGAAATACAGTGCTAGGATGCATGCAGTGTCTGCACCTTTTAAGGCACCATTGCCTTTTCCTACATTTCACACTGTGATTAATTCTAGATTAAAGGATGCAAAAGATGTGCCAGAGGGATCATGTCAGGACACCAACATTGCTGCCTCCACACCTCTCTAATCTGGGCTACCCATGGTGATAAGATGAGAGGAAGTTGTATGAGGAGTGGCTGAGGTCACTTGGCTTGTTCAGCCTGGAGAAGATTTAGAGGAGACCTCGTTGTGACCTACAGCTTCCTCATGAGGGGAAGTGCAGGGGCAGGAACTGATGTCTTCTCTGTTGTCCAGTGGTAGGACATGAGGGAATGGCATGAACCTATCTCAGGGTAGATTTAGGTTAGGTATTAGGAAAAGGTTCTTCATCCTTGGGCTGAGGTTGTTGGGCACTGGAACAGGTTCCCCAGGGAAGTGGTCACAGCACCAAGTCTGACAGAGTTTGAGAAGCTCTTGGAAAATGCTCTCAGGCACATGGTGTGATTCTTGGGGTGGTGCTGTGCAGGACCAGGAGATGGTCTTTGATGATCCTTGTGAGTCCTTTCCAACTCAGGATTCTATGATTCCATTACCTCAGTGTCAGCACCAAGCATCCATTATGGTTAGGGTTCAAAGAGCCACAGAGCCTACATCTCCAGGAACACAGGGGCTGGAAAAGGGGACCATGGCCAGGCACTGACATTGCTTCTTCCCCCTTCCAACTCAAGATATGCTATGAATCTATGATTCTAGTCATCCCATATTGCTGTCTAATACCAGCCAAATACAAAATAAAGAAGCAAAAGGAAGAACATGCACATTTAATTCACTGAGCAAAGTTTTCTCTGACTTGAAGATGAAGAATCATGGGAATAAAGAATCTACAGTGCTCACTTAAGAAGCACAAAAATTTGCATACAAAAAAGAAAAACTGAAGTTTTGTGATTCTTTGGAGAGGAGAAATCCCAGGAAGGCTTTGAAGCTAAGATTAAAAAAGCCCAGTGTATCCCAGAAACTATGCAGGCAAAAATTAAGGTGTTTTTTATAGCATAATCTTAACAGGGTCTAGAGTGGAGGAGACCAACTTATTACAAACTCTGGGACATACATTGCCCAAGGCAAAAATGAGCTCCATGAATACAATCAGTCTCTCGTAGATTAATCAGACATTATTCTAACTGACACACTATCATTTTCCACATCACGTGTCAAGCATATTGGCCCGTCTACACACAACACAGCACTGTGTGTGGCAAAGCTATCAGGGAAGTAAGGACTTTGTGTTTTGAGCAAGTGTCTTTCACCAAGTAGGGACAAAGTCCTCGTGAGTGCAAGGAAGAGCAGCAAGTGGATTTCATTCATGGATGTCACAATCATACATGCAAACCATGAAATAAAAAGAAACAGAGACTTGGGGAGATAAAAAAGTAGGTCTTTCACATCTAATCCATTTTAATTATCTCCTCTTAAAATTGAATGAAAGCATATGGTAATCTCACTATACAATGAGTGAATTATATATTACCACAGGCATGTCATGGTCCCTGAAGATTGACTCTTCAGGATTTAAAACAGTGCCAAACAGACTGTAAAAAGAAGGAAGCAGGATGTCTGTGGAGAGAAAAAAAAAGGGGGGGGGGAATTACAGAATAACCATAGGAAAATAATTTTCTCAATCAGTGAAACAGAGGATCATTTTGATTCTTACAGAGCTATGGTACCATCTCTATCCCTGACAGCTTTGGGGATGATGAATTCCACACCTGAAATATACCACAAGTGACTCAGAAAGCAAATTAAAAAATAGGTTTGGATGGAGCAGTCAGGGTGTTGGTTGTCTGCATTACCAGTGCAGCAGCGTATCATGAAAACTTTGCTTGATGCCGTTAAATGTGAGACCATGCCTTATCTTCCAGAACTCTGAGCATGAGGAGGATTTAAGAATAGTCTGAACAAACCAGTCATATGTGCTCAGCTCAGTGTTTTTCCCAGTTCATCCTTGTAGTCACTGGTTTGTCTGAACATGATCAGAGTTCAATATATGAGTTTCCATAATAAGTTTTACAACAGTCCTGTGCACACAAGGCAATGTGGAAGATTACATAAGTATTTTATATCTCTAGTTTACCTCATAAGGTGTTTTATTTAACTGGCAGTCAAATTATTCAACTTTCGTGTGTATTACACTGGAAGTTTATCTGTTAGGTTGCCCTTTGCATGGTGCTGGCTGGCCTAGGCAATTCTGTGTCCTGAGGTTCCCTATCTGCTCTTTATACATGCTTCAGCTATGACATTTGACCAGAAAAGGGAGCAACAAATGTAAACCTCTTATAAAGTGTTGGATTCTTCTGACAACCTCTACCACTCCTCTCCTGAGAAATTTAAAGCAATTTGACCGAAATGAGTCTGGCACAGGTCAGCTCTCTGGTAGTCACTGGCTTTGTCCCTGTTTTTATTGCATGCCAGTAAAGAAATGGAGGCACCTAAAGGTGAAGTAGCATGTCTGAGACCTTCCTGTCTAGAAATGAGCATGAGGGGCAAGATAGGAGCACAGACAGGAGAGGCTGTGCCATTGAAACTGGGTACAGATGCCAGGACCTTTTAACTCTAGTCCTGTCTTTGTCAGTGCCTCCTCTGTGAACTTGAAGAAATCCCCTGAGCTCCTTTTTACTGTATGTGCATAGAGAATACCTACAACCCGCTTTGTAAAGCATTTTGAAACCTCTGGTTGCAAAAAATGTGTGTCAAAACACATTGATTAACAGACTTACTCCTTATTAGCCAGAGCACCTCTCCAAACACCCCCATGAGACTGACCATTAGTTTATTGAGTTCTACCGAACCGGTTTAATTTTATGATTTTTTTTTGTCTGTTTCTCTCTGTCTCTCTGTCTCTCTCTCATTGGTAATGGGCAGGTGAGAAACCACACCAATGCAGCATCTGTTGGCGCTCCTTCTCTTTAAAGGATTACCTAATCAAACACATGGTGACACACACTGGCGTGAGGGCCTACCAGTGCAGTATCTGCAACAAGCGCTTCACCCAGAAGAGCTCCCTTAATGTGCACATGCGTCTCCACCGCGGGGAGAAGTCCTACGAGTGCTACATCTGCAAGAAGAAGTTCTCCCACAAGACCCTGCTGGAGAGGCATGTGGCTCTGCACAGTGCCACCAACGGCACGCCCGGAGCCACCGGCACCGGCGCGAGGGCTGTCCCCGCCGGCGTGGTGGCCTGCACGGAGGGGACCACGTACGTCTGCTCTGTCTGTCCAGCTAAGTTTGACCAAATCGAGCATTTCAACGACCACATGAGGATGCATGTGTCAGACGGATAAGTAGAATCTCTCTCTCTCTCTTTGTTATGAACAACAAAAATAGAAACAACAAAAAAAGCTATGGCACTAGAATTTAAGAAATTATTTTTGTTTCATTTTTACCTTTATTTTCCTCCTTTTTTTGGGTTCATTTCGTTTTGTTGGTTTTTGTACTACATGAAGAACTGTTTTTTGCCTGCTGGTACATTACATTTCCGGAGGCTGGGTGAATAATAATTTTCCCAACCTCCCTTGGATGGTGGCCTTAAGGCCAGATAGTGCTTCATGAGCTCCACTGGTTGGATCTCTAGCTACTGGCCTCTAAATACAACCCTTCTTTACTACAAAAAGCAAACGACAAAAAAAAAACCACAAAAAAAATTTAAAAAAAAAACAGACAGAAAAATAATAAAAAAAAATCTTTTTTCTCACTTGTGAAGAGCACTACAAAAAAAGAAACAAAACAAAATATATTACAAATCTACAAGGCCTACTGTCGTTATAAGTACACCGCTTGCAGTGTTTCAATGGACATGATGCACATTGCTGACCGCTTTTGGACTTCACAGTATCCAGTTAGAACTGTGGAATATTTTGCTTCTGGTTGAGCAGCAACCAGAGGAAACAAGGCCCTGCTGGTTTCCACCACGTGTCTGCTTTCTCTCACACACACGCATCCACAAACACACTAAAGGGCTGAGGGGAATGCGAGGCAGTGTGGCTTGGATAGTGTGGAGTCCCTGCAGGGTGAGGAAAAAGAATCAGAGGTTCCTCACCTGGGTTCTGCTCCATCCCACGCTGTCTGGTGAACCCTCCCCGCTGCTTTTCTCGTACCACCACCACCACCTTATAGCAGAAACCAAGAAGATTCAGACAACGAGCAACGGTGGCTTTTTTGTAATTTATTCAGTGTCTTCGCTGAGCACAGGGCCTCAGCACAATCAAGAGGGACTTTCACAGAAGGCAAAGAGAAACACAGAGGAAAATCAAAGATATCAGAGGTTGCAACCTATGGATCTAGGTACAAGAGAAGGGTTAGTTCCCACAATCTTTGCAAAAAAAAAAAAAGTGGCATCGGGTTTTATTTTCGGGGAGAAAA